>JARVGP010000768.1:0-30059 GCA_029876185.1 Mansonella ozzardi | reverse complement strand
GAACAAAAATTTACCTTTTAAACGTAACAAAGCCCAAAACTTCTTAAAAAAAAAAAAAAAAAAAAAAAATAGATGCTCGCTGTGAAAGTAGTCATGTAGATGATGTATGTTTAACATCGTTTGAATTTTTAGATCGGAAGATTTTTTAAGAAGTTTCTAATCTGTATAGCTTTGAAAATAACCAAAATAATATTCTATTTTTCTTTCTGCAAACAGGACAAATTGACTGAGGATTTTCCGAAGTTTTTCAATTTCCAGATAATGTCAACACGAATAGATATTCAGTGGACCGATATATCTGGGTTGGAACCAACAAAAAAAGCGCTGAAAGAAATTATCGTCCTTCCATTTCTCCGACCGTATATTTTTATGTATACAACATTAGTCTGTGCAGTAGAAGTATTCGTATCACTAAGTTATTTCACTGTTATCTGCAGATTCGCTCTATATTCCGTTGGATAAGATAGGGTATATTTGCACCAGGTAATATCGGAGTAAGATACGTTTATTTCTTTGCTTAGCACTTATTCTTTTAACATTTATTTTATTTAATTGATAACAGTGTAGAATTATTTGGGAAATGTTCACATATCAAAATTGAATTTGCGAGAAGTTACATTATTATGTGTTGAAGCGCCTAAGATGGAACGAAGTGTTTCACCATCATTGTCCGAAAGTGACAGAAAATGCAGTTCATTATTATTAATATTTCTGTATCATATTGGTTGTTTGGTTTTTTTTTTGTTCTCGCAAATTCAGTTTTGATGTATGAACTTTTTCCAAACATTCTTTCGTTTCAGTGATATTTTCAAAGGCATACGTGCACCACCTAAAGGTGTACTGCTTTTTGGACCACCTGGTACTGGCAAAACCATGATTGGTAAGATGCATTCTCGATCTTTAAAAGGAGTGTTAAATATTTTCTACGAATTTGTATAAACACTAGCATTAGTTTTATGAAACTATTGTTGCAGGACGATGTGTTGCATCTCAATGTAAAGCAACTTTTTTCAATATAGCCGCATCATCTATTACGTCTAAGTGGGTTGGTGAAGGTGAAAAACTTGTCCGAGCCCTTTTTGCAATAGCACGGGTTTTGCAGCCATCCGTGATTTTCATCGACGAAGTAAGCTGAATTTAATTTCACCTTATTTAAAAAGCACATCATATACGAAAGATCTCTTACAAAGTCATGCAGATGGAATTACTTTAAGCCTACCAGGCATGACTATGGTTTTAGATTTCCAAAAATTTTGAAGTCCTAATTTTTCTGTATAGCGCATCAATGTCTTTTTTCTAGGAAGGCGGAAAAATTTTGAGATTTGTATTTTATACGAACATTCTGTTATGGTTTTCGTACTGTGGATCCTAACTAAAGCCATTAATCAGATCTGATGTTCTTCCTCAATTTTAAGTTCATCTAGTTATTATTTCAGATTGATTCTTTGCTTACAAGTCGAAATGAGAATGAGCACGAGTCATCAAGACGAATAAAAACTGAATTTCTGATTCACTTGGATGGTGTTGCAACTACCTCCGATGAAAGAATTCTTATTTTAGGAGCAACAAACAGGTGCAGACAAGACCTTCTCTACTGATTGCTTTTTCTTCATTGATTTTTTTTTTTGTTTTTTAAAAAATATTCTGAAGAATGCATATCTCAAAATATTTCTTTATTCGCTGTTGCGTATGTATTTAAACAGTAAAGAATCTAAGCTGTGCAATTGTCAAATTTCTTTTTAGGCCTCAGGAATTGGATTCGGCTGTTAAACGCCGTTTTGCGAAACGATTGTACATCGGGTTACCATGTGATGCCGCAAGAGTACAGATGGTTCACTCACTTCTCAGTGATCAGAAACACGATCTTTCCGACGATGACATACAGTCCGTAGCGAAATTAACGAATGGTGAGTCCAGGAAAGTTTTAACAGCATCTGACTATTCACTGAATGCTGACCGAAGAACACGTGATGCACATCATCATTGTCTCGAACAAGTTTGTTTTAAAAGGCTGCGATTATCATTCGTTTTTTAAAAATTGACTTGCCAGGTAACAGTTTTATTACTGCTTGAGGAAAATTCATTATTTTATTACTGCAATCAAAAGAGTTTCATTATGATGCTGTTACAGGTTATTCGGGTGCAGATATGAAGCAGCTATGCTCGGAAGCTGCAATGGTTCCAGTTCGCAATATCGTGGATTCGTCGTCACTTGATATTGCGTCCATCAGCGCTGATGATGTAAGTTTTCAGATGAATTTGAAAATCATTGCGTTAACTCCAGAGAATAAAAAAATACCGACATTTGAGTTAGGTAAATTATTGATCCTTTGAGTAGTTCATACCATTAAAATGTTATTAACCCACTGAACTAATTTTTTATTAGTTTTGTATTCTAGTTACCCTGTCCATCTCTGTTTTTGTGCATCCATGTTGTCAAGTAAAAATAATGGTTTTCTAGATTCGTCCAATCACTTTTTCGGATTTCGAAATAGCAATGCGTTTCGTTCGTCCAACGGTTGTTGAAAAGGATCTCGAAGGGTATCAAGCATGGAACAAACAGTATGGATCTTTTGTTCCGGAATAAATCGATAATGATTTTTAAAACCTTTTAGGTTCCTTTATCGTGTTAAGAATAGTTATGATTATAGTTTTTTTTGGGCAAAATTCTTTTGAATAATTCTGTATAATGTCGATTTTATATTCACTGTCATATTTTTTTGAAAGATTTATGATTATACTGCCGTTATCCATTTCCATTGTCATACTATATATATGTATATATGTTAATGCCGCGCTTACGCGTTCACTAGTTTCAAAAACGGTTTGCATTGATAAAGTTTTTTTTTTTTTTTTTTTTGATTTTGAACTGGCAGTTCGAATTTGTTACACAGTCAACCTAAACATATATTACTTTTTCAACTTTTTATTACCACAACGTTGAATTTTTGTAGTTATAAGAATACATTGTTGTTATCTCTATTTATCGCTATTTAGGTGATGCGCACAAAATAGCAAAAACATGTATGACAGAAAACATGCTACTCGTTACCTGACATAATTTTATGTCAAAAATTTATTACGCTTTAGATAAATTATCATGGAACAAAACGAACTAGAGGGTTATCGGCTGCAGGTTTGTCATCTGCTGTTTTTTCTTGGATTTTTTTAAAACAGATTTTCAGTTGTATTTCTTATTTTAACAAAAAAGAAAAATGAATTAGAAGCCTTTATTGCATGTAAGTTTTGTTATTATAGAGCTATATTCCATATGTAGAAAGTTGTGCAGGGAGAGGTGAAAAGGTTGTTCGTCCTGGAAAGGTATGCTGGGAACTCGCGGATCAAAGTTACTTGAAATCGATTTTGACACAAAATTCTTCCTTTTTCAGCTTGAAGAAATTAATGCAGAACTTGAAACATGTACAGATCTTCAGAGGAGAAATACTCTTATGGATTCACATTCTGACTTAGTGGAGCTTATTGCCCTTTTAACCAGTAAGACTTCCGTTCTTATCATAAAGAATTTAGTAATTATTAAGTGCAAAGAGTTCCAGATTGAACCTAACCACTGATCAGTTCAACAAATTTTTTGTGCTTATTACATAGATTTGAAAAAGCTTTGAATGGTGATGAGCGATGCATACTGTTTATTCTGTCATCTGATCAAATAGTCTTTCTGATGGTTTCAGTTAAGAAAGTATCGGCGCAAGTCAGGATACTTAGTATTGAGGGTTGGTTTGCGAAGCCAAGAATGATTTTATAAATCAAGCCAATTTTTAATGCATTGCATAGTTCCTTGAGACACTCCGAAAAATCTGTTTATCTCGCTATCGTTTCTCCTAGCACTATTTTATTTCAGAAAATGAAACAACCTCGGTGACTGAACAAGATTTCAGTGAAACTTGCAGTAGCGCTGATATACTAGATACTAGTCAGTTAATTGGAATGCATTGCCTTGCACCGTATAATCGAATTGCTGATCGAGCAGTGCATTTCCACGATGCCGTCATCCTAGATTTTGTTGAAAATTCCAGTGAGGAAGAGAGTGACCTCAAGGTTTATTAAATTGAACTAATTTTCATCAAGATTTATCATGAAACATTGAAAATTGTTTAAATTTTTCAACTTTGTTATCGATAAAGTGAAACATTAAAATTTTTAAATGGCAGTACATATGGTCAACCTTCTTATCACTTCACGCTTACAGGTTAAAGTATTATATGGTCATCCTCTTGAAGCAGCAATGAAACCTTGTGAATATTTTCTAAATGATCGATGTAATTATGGGAATGAATGTCGTTTTTCACATGGTGAAGTAGTTTCGTTTTCAGCTCTTCAAGAATATCAGCAGCCAGATATTTCGTATGTTAAACGATATCTTGCCCTTTATTATTATCGTAGATGGATTATCTAATAAAATGAAAATTGAATAAAATTTAATCCTTACATTCTTTTTCGAGCAGAAAAGTTCAGAGTTTATTTAGAATGGTAAGAGAAGGCTCACTTGTGCTCGTACTGGGTGAAAATAAGCTATGGAGCAGTGCTCGGGTTACTGCTATGGATGGTGAGAAATCAGCAGTTCAGTTACTGCTTACCGGAAAAGAAATTGCTGTGGATCAAAATAAGATTTACCCAATCTCGCAACTAACTAATAACACCGAAGGTATCTTTTTTTGAAATGTTGGTGTTTCTTAAATTTTTACCTAAAACAATCAAAATTTCTTTCTCTTCTAAGGAAGTACTGGAAGAAAATAGAAATTTGGTGAATATATGGATGGTCAGCTTGTGCTCAATTAATGTGCTTAGAACACTAGTCGTTTCGTCATCTGTTTTGGTTTCCATAGCAGCTAAACTGTAAATAGAATGATTTTTATTGTTCCTTTGATTGCTTCAGCACTTAATCAGTTTAATTGTTAAAATTTATCTCTGTAACTAAAGTCTTGTTGCAAGAAGCGGGAAAATTTGATTGTGAAAGAATCGTTCTTTGACATAAGCTTTTTCTGATAGAAGCTTAATTAGAACTAGAACTGTGTGTTATTTTAGATGAAGTTGCTACTGAGAAATTAGCAACAACTTCTTGGGAAGAATATAAGCAGGAAAGGCGTGGAGATGTTACTATCGGTGATATCGGTGATTGGGAAAAGCACACACGTGGTATCGGAATGAAGCTGTTGCTGAAGATGGGTTATCGGGCTGGTGAAGGGCTTGGTAAAAAATCTGATGGCATTGTACATGCTATACAGCCAGTAATCTTCCCCAAAAGTATATAAAATTTTACTTTTTTCTTATCTTTTCGTTTTAGCAAAGCTCGAGTGCTACTATACCAGGGTCACTAACTCGCCTGTCATTCATTAAGGATACTACTTGTGTTATGTACTAATGTTACAGAAGAAATAATATAACCTAGCAAATATTTGATGAATTTTAATTTTAAATAATAAGTTATTGCGCTATTTTGTAGTATAAAATGTGAAATGTTTTTTTTCTTTTAAAATTGTTCTCTGTTAATGTTTTTCTATAGTCTTTCATTTGGAAAATTTTGGATGTTTTTCAAGATAAATCGTTGGATATGTGCATGAAAGCGAAGAACAGAAGAGTGGTGGATGGAATGAAATCTCATCAACAACAAGTCAAACAGACAATCGCAAAGCAGTTGAAAGCAGCTGAGCAGCCAGTCGATATTTTCGAATTGTTGAATGATAGATTAAATAAAGCCTCGGCTACGATTGAACGAAGAGACGAAGTAAAGGAAATAGAGGGACTTCAGGTGAGCAGATTGTTCTGTCAGTAATCCAGCGCGTGAGTTGTCCCATTTCAAATTTTTGTGATCAGGATTATTTTTGCTTCTTAGCATGCTTTTTCTGGGAAACATTTGCTCTACTAACAGTAGTGACAAATATTTGTATTTTTTGATCGTTGAATCGTGGTGATGCTAGAGTGATTGCTGGTTCATTACTGATTACTGCGAGAGTGATTACAATGATTACTGGTTCATTACTTGTGAAATAGAATCAAATTAATATAGATACAAATTGCTCATCCATATTGCTTGAAAAAGTATTTTTCAGAATTGTTCTTCAACAAATCTCGGCATTCAAGCGTTAGATTTAGATAAGAAGTTGAAAGAGCTAAAAGATAAGGAACGTAAACTGCGTGAAGGTGTTACACGTAATCAGCGTGATGCCACTACAGCCGACAGGTTGAAGAAAAATTTGTTAAAATGTCGCGATGAAATACAAAAGTTAATAAGTCGACAACAGCGACTCAACGACTTAATGGATAGTCGAAGAAAAAAAAAAGATATATTTTGAGAGCAATAAAGACAAATCCATTCTTTATAATTAGTTATAACATGGTATGATAAGTAGTATTTGTTTCTTTTATGATTTCTAAAAGTTTAATCAAGTGGTCTAATTCTTGTTGTAAGTAAACTATGCAGAAATAATGCTTTATTCATATTTATTAATCATTTTCAAAGGAACATTCTAGTTATGGTATTTGTGCGAAAGGCATAAATGCTTGATTCAAATCGGCTAATACACTAACTTATATTTGCCAGTTTGAAAAGTTTATCTTTTCATCTTTTAAAATTTTCCGAACGATATTATTATCAGAAACGGAGCGTTTCTGTTGTTACGTAGCAACACATGACCAAGCCCAATTCTGAATTGGTTCCCTTAAAAGTTCATTATTGAATAATGAAATAACGGCTTAAGAATTCCAAATCATATAGGAAAAGTTTCGTAAACCGAACGCAACCCGCCCTTATATGTCATTTTCCCATCACTGCAAGGTTAACAACAGAGGATGTATGATTGAACTTGAACCATCAAGACATGTAAACGATTAATCAAGATTGTCCTATTTGAAAATTCGAATTTAATTTCCACTGCAATCGTTCAACCTTTGTTGCAAAAAAAAAAAGGCAATAATTACTACAATGCTATATTGCAGTAATATAAGCGTAATTTTAATTTCCCAGCGAAATTTCAGAGATTTAGGCAGATTTTAAAGGAAATTGTTTATTGTTGGTTATTCGTTTTTAAAATTCAGTGATTTGAACTGCCTAGATTATGAATATGCACATACTCATATAAAGAGGGATTACATTGAGATATTCAACATCGTTTTTATTTTTATTTTTTTTTTTTTGCTATAACAGTTGGATATGATGTCAATTACAACCGTGCGGCCATTTTTAGAAGGTGCAAAAAGCTGCATTTTAATTATGCCAGTTGTTCATAACGATAGCTCTTATTCTTTGTTGCATTTTTTTCTTTCATTTAGTCCGCCATTTTTACAATTCCTTGAGTTCCATAAAGGAAATTACCTTTGGAAAAACGAGAAAACGATTTAAAAGCAACTTTCAAATTGTCTCTTAGTTTTGAGAAATGTTAGATTATCTGACAAGATTATCAAAATTAGCCATCAATGTCAGTTTCATTTGTTGTTGGATGTTAAGAAAAGCTTTTGAAGTATTGTGTTAAGTTAATACACAAGGGTACTTCCATTTTTCTGAATGCTCAGATGCCTTTTCCATAATTAGAAAAGTACTACTAAATACATGCTAAAGTAAGTAGCAATTAACTTGTCATGTTTATGTCGCATCTTCTATTAACATTTGAAATGCGACTTTACAGTAATATTTCATTCTGATGATCAGGAATTTCAATTGGCAATCTTTTGATCAATATTTTTATCGTAATTTAGTTAAATGATCATGTTACCAGGGTTATCACTGTTCTTTTCCTTCTCCCATTGAATTAATTCATAATTCATTTCTTTTGCTAAGACTAATTAATTTGTTTTTCCTTTTTTTTGCAGTTGACATTTTTACATGAATATTCTAAACAAAATTAGTACAGTTTTCTCATTTACGTCATCTTTTGAAATTAATACAGTTTTCTCGTTTATGTCATCTTCTGCAACCGTTCAGTCCGCTTCATATTTGGTTTCAAAGGTGGAATTATAAATAATACTTCATTTTACGTGAAGCTTAATGAAGCAATGCAATTTATCGATCAAACATTTCTTTACATTCTAATGATTATCACACCCGGTACATAATTCTGTTTAACTGATATTTGAAAACATTAAGTGATATCGCAAATAGAAAATTTTGCAATTTCTGATCAAAGAATATTAGTGGTGAAAATTACACAACTGCGTGAACTAACTGATATTAAACATTACTGTACAACAGATCACTTGTTCCACAATTAAAGTACACAAATTTATGTCAAAATGGTACGGGAAATTTGAAATATATATACTGCGCTAACAAAATTATTTAATTCTTTCCATTTTGTCGAGTTATGAGATTCTTTTTTTAGAAAGTAAAAAAGGTGGAAAAAATCTAGAGAATGGGCTTTTTCCCATTTCTTTAGAGGAACACGTCTAGAAAACTTAGAAAACACTGCTAAAGTTAACCGAAACTTGACAATACTAGCAGTGTGTTTCAATTTTTTGCCTTATCCGAAAAAAAAAAGTGAATAAATGCAAAAAATTAAATAAAATGAATCGGAATCAACAATTATTTACTAATTAAACCAGGATATCAAAGTGAGAAACAATATCAGAAATTTGAAACTACCACACAGAAGGATGAAAATGGCAAAGTAAAACTAATATTGTTTATAAGCTTGCCTTTACAGACTGATAAAACCATATTTTTAAAAAGATACGAAATATTAAATTAAAAAGGTGGAAAAGTTAGCCTAGCGAACAAAAATACCACTCCAATGCTGAAACTGAAATCATAGCTGCTCTGTTGTTTATTATAGCCTTACATTTGACAGTTTTCAAGAACGAAATATAATAATCATAAACCATTTCTTAGTAAGATAAAATCAATCATTTTTTTCAACAGGTTCATAGATTTTATAACTTTTCTAATTTATCGCAAGAACTTTGAAATGAACGGTAACAACGAAACCCTCCGTATTCAATTCTGGAATATATGAATCAATTGAACTTACGTTTTTTTCCGCATATTTTGAAAAATATCCAAATACTGATGCAAAGTATCAAGGGCACTATATGGTTCCGGTTGAGCTTTTTGCAAAACCGTCGGCTTATCAGTAACATGATCCGGAAAAAACACTGCTATGAATTCTTGCAAAAAGCTACCACATTGTGATGCTACACAAGATGGTGCATATTCAACTTCAACAATAACACCTTTGCTGATCACACCCATTGAAGCATTCCCGGTTCGAATGATAAAATCTTGCAATGTATATTCATGACCAGAAACTTCGAATTTTCCAGCAGTATCTTGCACCAAACCGGAACTGAGTTTTGCCAAAATACAATCGAATCCACGATCAGATATAGCTCGCGGACAGTGTTTTTGCTTTTCATTTGGCGCTATTGTGAACGTACTTTGCGGGAAACGCGAATGATGCAGGATGAATACATGATTGATAGCTCCTTGAACGTTATCATTTGGCTTAAATGGCGTGGAATCAACAGTGAAAATACCACCTTTCACGCCACCTTCTCCTTCAATCGCACGTTCAATACTAACAGCACTTTTATCTGTTTCGAAAACCCAAGCAACACCCATTTTTACCTTTTATGACATTGGTTTTTCTTTCATTGAGCAAAAAATCCTGAAAAAATATTTCATTTTGGTTACGAATGAAGCGAACTATAACTGATTAATAACTTACAACTGTTAAACTTTCATCGGACAATATTCGCAGGAATATTTCGAAAAATATTTAAAATTCATGCGATGTTCATAATATAAACAGAAAGAAGAAAATGTCAGTAAGAATGTAATTTAAAAAAAGCAAATATGCCGTTAATAATACTGTTAATAGTTTTATTTCTTCCCAAGCAGTAGCTTCTTAACCAAACGCTCTACTCGATGCTAAAAATGAGAAAAAATTCCTCTTATCATAACAACACAGAAAGATCAGAAAAAATCTTGGAAAAACTAGTATCATATGAGATCAACAGCATTAATTACCAATCAGTTAATCTTTATCCATCGAAAAAATCATAAAAAAATAACTGACTAATTGAAAAAGTCTTATAATTAACCGCTAAACAATAAATCTTAGAATAACCTTCAGAAAAATGAAATCCCTTTTGTAATCACATTTGGTTTTTTTCTTTAAATATGATCTAAATTCATATTTAGATTCATTTTCAATCGTAAAATCAATCTAAATTTCAAAATAATTTATAATTGGAATTTTTTTTAACAACGATTTGACAAAATCCTAATAGTTCGAACTAACGTTGTATCAGTGGTCGCTGTTTGGAGAAAAAGTAAAATAAAAGATAATGATGACAATTTTAAGCACTTCATAAGGAAAAAGATTTCAGAAAAATGAATTGAATAGTTTCCTTAGTCAAAAATGGGAAGTTGATGCATGAAGAGGTATATTACCGCATAATAAAATTAACTTATAATTTTAGATTACAAATTTTGATAAGAATTTTTTATGTTTTATAATATAAAAAATAAAATTTTTTATCGATTTTGATAAGAAAAGAATTCTTTATGTTTTATAATATGAATCGTCTATTTATTTTTTATGTTCCACTATTAAATACATGCAAGTTCAAGCTTATATAACTACGTCAAAAATAAAATCTTCCAATATGAAATTTTCATATTTCAGTGAATTAAAAATTTTAAACAATTCGAAATCGATGTCATATATGTTGCATAAAAAACATCGCGCAATATCTGACACAGAATATGTCATAATACGATATGTTGCATAAAACTATTTTTCTTTATTAAAAAATTGAAAAAAAAAAAAGACTTTTGCTCATTTCACCACGTATAATTAATGAATATTTGGAAGTGTAGAAATAAAACTACGAGAAATCAAAGATAAAATTTTCAAGAGAATGTAAAGGAAAATGATTAAAAACAGACCAAAATCTCATATTGATATACACTCTTTTCATAATAAAAATGATTGAAGATGAAAAATAAATTGTTGTCGAATAGAAATATTGAAAAAAAAGGAAAGAATTTGAAAAAATTTCACAATGGAGAATTTAGAAAAAGGACCAACGATTGTTTTAATGATAATATCAATAATGATAATGGTTTGAGTGAGACCAGAAGAAATTAGGTGCTAAGATATCCTCTAGCAATTTGAATGCAAACCTAACAGTTCCAAGCTGGTATTCAAGTTGCGAAGAGAAGAAATCGTTGAGCTATACAAATAGGAAAAGCATTGGGGGTTTATGAGCGATTGTTAGTCAGAGTTGGTAGATTTTTTCTGGTTTTTCCAATCAATAATTTCTATATACTTCTTTTTCTTGCAATAAATTACTGTTCAGTTTTCAGTTCAAAAAAACCAGAAAACCCGCTTGATCGCTTGATCTGCTTGATCGCTCAATTCTTAAGTTTAAGATTTCTTCAGATAGCTCATTCTTCATCTACACACTTTTCCTCGCTCAGTTTAATTTCCGATTTGTTTCACCATTTTTTACTTTGCTTATAGTTATTTGTCAGCCTTTAAAATCGGAATTCCTTTCTTTTTTATTGGCCATTGTAATAGTTATAATTAGGCAACTAGTAGTTAATGAAGCATTTCTTGCAGTACCTTTCAAATAGTATCTATTTATTGTAGTAAAAAAAATAAGTGAAAAAGAAATGTTATTTATTACTTAGACATTAATGCTGTTTGAATTATTGGTTTGCCTCGTCCTTCATTTATTTCTAATTCCAAACTAATGTTGGTTACTGAAATATAAATTTTTAAACATGATTTTTTCTAATGAAGCGTTTATAGAAAATTTTCTCATTAAGGAGAATATTTATGTTTCATTTACTGTTACGTTTTCTTTTTCAGACAATGAATATCGGTAACTGCTCCGTGAAGGGATTCCTTTTAGATATAACGGGTGTTTTGTACAATAGCGATCCAAACACGATTGGACGTGTTATACAGGGATCAGTGGAAGCAGTTAATAGGTTTTCTCTTTTAATCGAAAAATTGAAGTCTAATAAGCTGGTACAAAAAAAAATGTCTACATGCTTTTGTCCGGTACTCTCTCGTATTTAACAATATTTTAAAAAATACTTGAAGCTTTAAGTCGCCATTTTATTGATTAGCAACTGCCAATATAATGTAAATATTTTAATACCTTTCTGAATTAGCATCAGCTGAATCAATAAACCGAATAAAGGAAGTAGTTAAACTTTTGATGTTGTAATTGGCCACGGCTGCCTTTAATCAAATTTTTTCATTTGGGACTGGGAATCTTAAAATTTTAGATTGTATGCTGAAAGTACAGTTCGATTTGTGACAAATGAAAGTACACGTAGTCGCAAAGGTTTGTTCGAAAAGTTGACAAAGCTTGGATTTACTCTGAAGGAAGAGCATATTTTCTTGCCGGTTCCGGAAGCGAAACGATACATTAGGGATCATAATCTTAGACCACATATACTGGTGCATAAAGGTATGTGTCGAATTTTGTTGTAGAACTGTACTTTCGTAAATTTGAATCATGGTCTTTTTGAATTTAATTTGCAATCTTTTTGCCATTTAAAAAAATGTGCAAGAATTTGCATATTTTTCTAGGTATTCTGAAGGAATTTGAAGATCTCAATACTAATAATCCGAACTGCGTCCTGCTAGGTGATGCTGAAAGAGATTTTACTTATGAAGCAATGAATGCCGCTTTTCGAGTCTTACATGAAGCAAGTGATCCGTTGATTGTTACTTTAGGTTGTGGGTTAGTTTTAGTTTGTTAGTAATATGTGTGTGGTTCATTTCAATTCTGAAGAAATCAAAGCATCATTTTCATTGTTTTTTTTTCTGTGAATTTTTCTTGAGCAAGAGCTGTAGTATTTGTTAAAAAAAAAAAAAAAAAGAAAAAAAAAACTAATATTTGTTGAACAAAACAAAGTCATACTTCACTAAAAGCAATTAATGGTTGACAAATAATGTGATGGCACGTAAACTTGGCGGAGAACTTCCAGTATTATTGAATATGTTAAGAATTTACATTTCATTGTAAAAGCTGAAAGATGTTTTAAAAAAATTTGAAAATGAGTGACTTCTTTTTCATGTAACTAGTGATAAGTCGTAAAAGCCTTATTTCTAGAAAATTTTATCAACGAATGGATGGACCATGTATGGACATTGGTGGTTTCGCACGCGCTTTGCAGTATGCATGTGATGCCCGGATCATTACTGTCGGGAAACCAGACGAACAGTTTTTCAGGGCTGCTATTAATGACATGGGTTTAACGACTGATGAGGTTGTTCATTTTAAATTATCTTTAGTTGAGTTATAATTTATCATTATGAAATGCAATACGAAGATTCTTTATCGTGTTTTATTGTGGCTGTATGTTCTTTGTTTATCAACAGTGTCATTTGTTGTTTTCTTTCTTTCTGCCACGTTTTTTTACTGTTTCTCTCTCCCTGCCAACTATCCTAATCCCAAAATATGTGAAAAACAGAAATAAGAGTACATGTTTCTCGTATAGTTCTCCTCCTCCATTAGTTTTTCTTTTGAAAAATTGACCGAAAATTAAGGATTGCTGGGAAAGAAGGACGGTTTAGGTTGTAATGATTGGTGATGATATTGTATCGGATATCGGCGGAGCGCAGAAAGCTGGAATCAGAGGTGTGCAAGTACGAACAGGAAAGTGGAGGTAAATAAAATACTTCATTTAAAAGAATTTTACATATATTTCGTTTTTCAACGAAGAATTTAAGATTATAATAGTAATAAATGAATTTTCATCATAAGATCATTTATTCCGCTGAACCGAGGAATGCGTTTCTTATCATATCCTTTTTCAGAATGCTATGTTCCATTTTTCAGAGAGTCGTGGGTAAACCATAGCATCAAACCAGACTTGATAGCTGATGACTTACGATCCGCTGTAGATATCCTTCTGAAAAAAGCAGACTGAATACCTGCAGTATGCCTACTACCTATATGATATCAAGAGATATTTGTTTGATATATCTCTTTGGATTTCACTAGTATTTTCAGAACTAACTTATATGAAATGTTTTATCTAAAAAGTGCTTTTTTCACATTTATGAGTTGAGTTATGCCTGGAAAACAGTACAGCGTAATCTCTTAAAAAGACTATTTTTGACAATTTACTTTGCTATAGAAATTGAAATATGGCTAAACTTGCAGGTGTTTTCAAATCATCTTACTTCTAAATCACTTTACATTTTTTCATTTAATTTATCCTGCTGATTATATATCACTTAGATTATTTTTCAGTTTTTAAAGATTTGTTCTAAAAAAGTGTTTTTCATACTTCAGTAAGCAACATTTCTATTGGTGCCAATAGAATTGTTTGATTAAATGTTTAACTTTAGTTGCCAAACTTTTAGCCACATTTCAATATGTAAATAGTTTTAAATGGAAGTTTTTTATTCAAAAGATTTTTAGTACCATGATTTTAATGCTACTGTCACACCGAAAAAGTGCATGGATAGTTTTCTTTTTTTTTCGTGCATAATTATGATTGTGAGATAGAGATTCTTTATATGTATATTGATTTTAGCTGGTGTTACACTAAGATTTCTTGCAAGCTTGATCGTATATATAATTACAAGGTTTCATCATACAATCAAAATTGCCTGAAACAAGGAAACTTAGATAATTGCGCGTCAAATCATCATGAATTTAATTATATTATTACAACAACTATCTATGAGCAAAATATGCTTCGAGTTTTAAACATCACTCATTAAATGAGGACTTATTTTTAGTCATTCATTTTTTTTCGCACTTTCAATTTCCTATTCATAAAACAAATGTGATCTACTACAAGTTGTCAAAATAGCAACAAATGCTGGATCAATAAAAATTTTATCATTATTGAAATAAAACAGCAGAATGCATTTCTACGAACGAAGTCATTTTTGAAATTAAGAATCATCCCTTCCAAAGTATTAAATTGTTTGTTTTGCTGTATTCAAGTCCTTCTAATCAAGATTTCATCTAATATTATTAAGAGTAAAATGTCGTTGTTTATACCATTCGACAAATGTGTTATCAGTGTTTTCATTACAAAAATGCGCTGAGCGAGATTGAATTTTTACAAAAAAACCAAAAAGCACTTAACAAATTAAAATTTTGTTACAACAATACCTTCAACTCTTTTCTGGCATCATATTTCGTTCTTAAAGATTTAATATACTTTTTGAAAATATGTAAACAGTTGTTAAATCGGTTTGACGGTTAGTTTAACTAACTACATTATGACATATTGCAATTGCCTACTTTAACATCATAATATAGCAACTCGCCTTGACTATCATGTCAGACGACACTGATAATAATAATTGTAATAATAATGTTAGTAGTAATTATGGTGATAGCGATGATGATGATGATAATAATAGCATCTTCAACACTGCAAAAAATCCTCATCTTGTTGATTTAAAACTTCATCAGTCGATAAAATAGATTGTTTGGAATATCTTTCAATTTATTTAAAAATAACAGCAGTAATAATTATAAGCTATCGTTTCATATTAGTCATTAACTTTCAATCAGTTTCCTATGCCTGCTTGTTAAACTATTTGTTAAAGTGGAAAGAATTGTTTGCTATAAAATATTTACAATATTCCTGAAAGGAAAATAATTTGTAATTGAAATCAATCATTAAATATCTAAATTAATGAATAAATTATTGAATTGTATTAAAATTATCCACTCAGCATCCAGTTAATTCTAAGTTTACATAATCTGTTCTTTTTTCTATATGTTTCGTACAGCAGAATAGCATACTGCTCAGAAGCACAATTTTATCAGAATACATTTTTGATTTGCCACCGTAGCAATTACCATATATCATCATGCTTTGACTCCTTGCTTCTTTCGCTTTGCGACATCATAATTATCAAACAATCGTAAAGATCTGACTGTAGCATTTCATTGTGGAATTATCGTAAAAATACCCTCTGTAATATCATCATTGTTCTCGTTTTTCGCTTTCTGTTATCATAATAACTATAACATTCATAATGATTCTGATAACTGATCAATGGCCCAGCATTTGTATATAATCAGTAATCGTATTTTTCTTTATTCAAATGCAGATTTTATAAATTTTGAACAGTGATTGAATTTGCAAGTTTATATCATATGCTTTCAGCTATCATAAGAAAAATTCCAATAAGTTAATTTGGAACTCGTGATTTTCCTTGTCTTATATTTCTGTTCTCTTCAGGTTTCCTTTTTAAATAGGCCTAAATAAACGCAAACAAAAGATGACGGAATTTTCATTCCAAAATTTTGTAAAGTAATTAATAAACAAAATATTAAATGATTTTCTATATGAGTAATTCTAAATCGCAAGTTTAAAGAATGAATATCTATTAATAATACATGATACCTTTGTTCCAATAAATGTGAATATAACTCATATCATCATGATATCTTTCATAATTCTTAAGCATTGTCGCAAATCTATCATAATGTCGCCATAACCGTAGTTTCTTACATTCAGCTAATTTTTTATTAATCCTCTCTCTCTCCTTCTATCCATCTATCTAATCTATTTATCTATCCGTTTATCAGTAATAATTATGTATATCCTTAATTAATTAAATGTGGCTCCATTGTATTTGTATTAATGCCATTTGTTGTTTTTCTTTTGCATTCTAAGAATAAACACACTTTTCATCCATTGCTACTTCACATACAGACGCATTTTTTAACATTTCAAAAATGAGATCATACGAAAACGAAAAAAAGACGAGAAATGCATTACAAACAAATGAAAAAATACTTTTTGAAAAAGAAAAAAGAAGAAGAAAGATCACATCAAAAGTAGTAATAAATGGTATGGCATAAATAATACTTATGTACTCTTTCTCATACTAGAAAAAGACAGATAGAAATGAAAAGTATAAAATAGGGTTAAATATGGAAAAATAAAGTTTGGGAAATTTAAAATCTAGCTGAAATAATTTGACATACTTCTTTGCAAAGGGAAAGAAAAGAAAGGAAGAGAAAAAAGATAAAAGAGTAAATGGAGGAAGAAAACAACAAAAATAACGAAGTAATCGATATGATCATAATTTTTTTTCGAAATTCTTCTTCGCTATAAGACGTTTGATCTTTTAATCATTTCGAAAATTTTCGAATATCTTTTTCAAAACCAAAAACTAACAGAGTATTGAGTATTATTAACTATTGAGGTCTTTTTCGCATTCTTTTATAGTTTTGACTATTATCATGAAAGAATTGCCCGTTATATTTATATTAGTATAAATGCTATATCAAAAATTTACAGTTACAAAAATTTTTTGTAAATTTGAACAATAAACTGAAATGCTCTAAATTTTTCCCCGAAACTAATTAAGCTTACATCAAATTTACTTCATGAAAAAATATTTTCCCATGAACGTTCACATTATTCAATAATTTCACTAACTAAAATATAACTTATTTCACTATGAATGTTTCAAGACTTAGTTACAAAAATTTTAAGAATAATTCATTAGCAAGGAAAAAAAAAATCAATATCTTATTCCGAATATTTTCCAAGTTTTCACTAAATTTATCGAAAACTTCAATAAGAATTCTGAGGAAAGCAACAAAATTCAGTAGACAAGAAATGAAAGAAAGAAAAGGATGAAAAGGAGGAAAATTTTTCAATTGACTAGATTGTCCGTACCAAAGATTAGCTGTTTGTCAATCAATTCTTCTTAACATAATATATTAAATAAAAAAAAAAAGAAAAATGAAATTCCAATTCGAATAGAAATCTTATAATTAATAATCAGAATTTGAAACAATGAATAATAAGTATGCAATTATAACAATAATAATATTCATGTAGCAAAATTTAAAATTATGTTTAGCAACAAACAGAATTCAATACAATCAATAATTATAATTATAATTATAATGATAATGACAATGATGATGATATACATTCACTGTCTGAAAAATTTTCAAACAAACAAATACTTATTTAGAGGTAGCGCAATGATCAGAATTTTTGCCCCAATAAAATTATTTTGGTAACATGGTATTTTCTGCGGTACCATTTACAATTTAATGATACTGACTTTCTACGATGTTGCATATTTTTTATATATGTAGTAGAATTAATCGTCGATGCTATGAAAATGATATTTATCAGTTAAAGATTAATAATAAGAAATAGAACTATAGAAATTTTCATTTAATTTTTTTCGTCAATAAAATTATAATTAAGTAGAGAAAATACCTGAGAAAGAGACGGGGCTGAGAATATTATATATGAAAATCGTTAATAATAAAAATGATAATGATGCGATTATTACCATTATTACCAATATTACTATTATTGTTTATTATTATTATAAATATGATAATGATTATTTCATTTTAAGAGAAATACATGAGAAAACATTACCATTTCGTTTAAAATCATAGAAAAAAGATGTGAAATGAAAAGAAATAATATAAAAAGAATAAAATTACTTGGCACATAATGTTTTCTTTTTCTTTCTATATTTTCATCCCTTTTCTAATTTCTGTTAAGAAATTGAAACACTTTGACAATAGCATTTTATAAATTTTTCTCTTTTGAAAAACTTAACTTTTCATTAATCGTTAATTGGAGTAAATCAGTTAGTAAATACTACCATCGGAAGAAAAATGTATCATCAGCTCACAGAGAAATTTCATTAAAGAAATGAAATGAAAAGTATTTTCCTTTTTTTGTAAAAGAAAGCTTGTTCGCAAAAGTTTTTCCATCTTCACTCTTATCAAACGGAAGACTCGCTAAGCATTGCTTTAACTGTTTTCAGTTGCTCACAAGCTTCTTCCCTGAACCTCGTTACGGATGAATTAATTCCAGTTTGTAATTGAACCAATGTATAAATGCTGTTTAATGCCATTTCCAGTTGCTTCTCTAATCGTCCAACGCGAGTATCCAAACCAGTTAATAACTGAAATTGCGTCTTTTTCTAATTAAAATTTTTTTTCTTAATTCAATTAAGAGTTTTATTGAAACTACTGAAAGTAATTATTCCTTTCCGATAAGAACTTGGCATTTCTAAAGAACGATAAATAATTCAACCGTCTAATCAAAAAGAAATTACCTGTTCAACACGAGCTGTACTTTGGGCTGATCGCAATTCACAGATCATTGATTTGATTTCTTTAATTTCCTGATGAACCGGTGCAGATGACGGATTTTCATTTTGAGAGTTTGCCGGTTCCGCTGAAGTACCACAATCGAAACACTTTTCAGCCTGATCATCAGATGAAATGGAACTACCAGGTGGTGGAAAACCATGATTCAGTGTCATGTGAACTTGTAATGACGAACCTAAAATATTATAATTATCAGTTGACATCATTAAACCTTATTTTTTCATTCATTCGAATTGTTCAGCTAAAATTTGTTTTATATTTGCCTTAATTTCCTTCATTCTATTTGTCAAATGAATGTTTTACTTTCATTAAATGGATTGATTTGCGATATGAAATAATTTATTACAATTTAAATGTTGTTTTTGATATAATCTATTGATCTTTTGTTTACTTGCAATTAATATTTTTCTTGCCTAAAAATAAAATTTTTGCTTATCTCCCAAACTATTTATCCGAAAATTTTAATTTCAAAATTGCTTTTATTTGTAGGCAAATTTTCTGGTGCAAGCTAATAAAAAACAAAAGATTTGTTTGCTTAAATTGCTTCTTATTAAAGACATTTTCATCTGTTAATTAAGAATAATTAATAATTAACTGAATCTCTTTTCCTCATTTTCATTTTCTTTTGCGGTAGTATTATATAATATCTATAGCTTATTTCAGCAGTTTCCCTCTTTAATTTCAAATTTTCTTTTGCACTCATGTAGTCTTCCGGAATCCTCACAATGTCCGAAATGCCCTCGTACGGTCATCCAAAATGTTTTTATATAATTTCTCAGTTGAATCATTTAGCCCTCCAGGAAATCCTGCTATAGCCGGCTGGAATGTCCCGCACATATATGGTTTTTTGGAATGTCCTCATATATTTTTCTAGGATTTTTCATGCGGTCAATACAAACTTCACGAATTATTTTTAATATTTAGAAACTTATTTCCTGAATAATATCTCAAAATTAACGAATTTTATAATTTCAATATTTTTAAAATAGCATAATTTTCATTACATTTCATAAGAATTGTCTATTAAGAAACCTTTACGGAAATGTTTGCCACATTCCGGACATTGAGTTCGTGTATTATTAGCCATATGAGCAATCAATGAGGTAAGATGCTCGTTGGTACTAATATTATTGAGCGGTGATGACGCACCTTCATCACAATCCAATTCACCGCCACCCCTTCCAGTTCGTTCATCTATCGTCGGATCGATGGCTGGTTTTTCGCCTGTAATCTTTTGTAAAATCGTTTGTAATTCATTGTTATCAAAGTAATTAAACTGAACTTAAAATTTTTTTCTTTAAGTTTTTTCTTTTTCCTTGTAGAGAGTAAAAAAAAAAACATTCCATTCTTTAGCCTTCCTTTTCTCCAGTGGTAAAAAATTGAAAACGAAATTAATAAAATTTGATTTTTCAAATATATTTTTTAAATTGAATTCCGGAATTTGTTTTCTAGAACTCCGTTAATAAAATGCAAAACAACTGAAAAATATTTCTGATTGACTGTTTGAATGGTTAAGTGAATAAAAAAATGAAATAATCAGCAGTAATGTAAACATTGGCAATCCATTAGCATATTTTTCATTATTTTTTTTCATATTTTTCACAGATACTTCAATAACGAATAAAATATTACAAATAATACTGAAAAGGTAGAAGTAAAAAAATCATTTCTTCGTCTTTTCAAATTTATTTCCAATTTTTTTAAAAGTTAAAAAAAGTTTTTCTAAATTTTGCCCAAATTTTCAGCAGGAGAAATTGGTTTTTATAAGTTCTATCATTCGTTGATTTTTCACATTTATTCATCTGTTCAGAAAGCCAAGTCCAAAATCTTCAGGCTTCAAGTTAATTAAAGTTTGTCAAAGTGACGGTAAAATTATAGAAGGATTCACAATGTGTGAACCAAACATTTTGTCGAAATTATATTAGACAAAATGTTTTAGAGAGAAAAAAGTGAAAATCCATTTCGTTGAAAAATTAACGAAATTTAACAAACTTGAACCGCAAATTTGATTTCCATATTAACTAGAAATTAAATACGAAATACTTTAACTCTTAATTTAAATATTTTCCTCGATAATGTATACAGATTGTGAACATTCGATGGAATTACTAGAAATACTAAGATGAAGGAAAACTTACATCATTAATTTTTTTCTCAAACAATTCAAAAAATGAATTGACATCTAATTTTATTATCTGGCCTTTATCCTTTGATCTAATGCTCAAAGGTGTTCAAATTTTGTCCCATTTTTCGTTAGATCTTGAGCTATGCTAATAAGCAGTTGTTAATGTTGTTGAATAGATTTGTTTTCAATAAAAAATTAACATTCCATTCTATAGTATGTCATTGTTATGACATAGATTTATCAATTCGTAACAAATATCATATCCACGACGAATTAGCTCAATGGAATTCATTTTTAATAACAAATTAAGATAAAAAATTATTTCAATTTCTAGTTACTGCATATATAAAATAGAAGATTGCATGCTTAACAGAATAAATAATATTCCAATTTTTTATATACTCTCATTTCATTCTCTCAGTCAACTTAAAATTAGCCATATACTCATCAATTTTCGATAATATAACTTAAGCATGCAATTCCAACTCTAACTTACTCATACTTACCAAGCCATACTTTTCCGCTAATTACTTCTCTGGCTTATTTCAATCCTATCAACAGCACTTTTACCTTTGTTTTTTTTTTTAAATCTATAACGATCACAATTAATCGAATCGAAGTTTCTGTCCTCCAAATTACTTCAATCCTTTCTTATTCAATCCTTCTGTTGCCTATTAATATGTATGAATATTTCACTCATTTTATTGCCATTGTAGAATAGAATAAATTTTACAGTAAAATTTATAAGAAATTGCGGCAATAAAATAAATATAGCAATGGAATGATATCCTTTCAACATATACCGTAACTCGCTTTAAATTTTCATCGCTGTTTCAAGTTATAACTAATAACTATACAATAAGCTTTGGAATTTTCACTATTTCAACTTTTGCAAATTTTTTTCAAAACTGTTTCATAATTAGTTATTTTCTTTCTCTCAGCATTTGAGGCATATTGAATTGCCATGAAAGAAAGAGAAGGTCTCTAAACACAGTTAGTTAAAACAACTAAACAATGTATGACATTTTACATGCAATCTCAATTTCAGTATGTATTTTTGAAATTCTATACATACCAAAGGTTACTGATGTTAAAAAAAGTAAGATAAGTCTAATTAACAATTTGGTTATATTTTAGCTGCATTTAATAATTATCTGTTGAAATTTTAATTTATATGCTTTTCATAGAGAATGTTGTAGCATTATCTGAAGGCAGATGATTACAACAGTGACGAATGAACCGAAGGTCGGCAACAATGCCACTGCCTCTCATTACAATAAGAGTTGTTCCGTTGAAATCTCAAAGAGCTTAAATAGTTGATATTTAAACGATTCAATTACACATTAGCACAGTTTTACAAAAGGTTTAAGCGAAGTCATTAGGAGTGAAAAGTCATTTGGTAAATCAACCAAGTTAAATTAGACAGCGTGATAGTATCATCTATCGATTGCAAATTTGTATGTAGAAATAGTGAGTGTGTGTCTGTGTCTGTCTGTCTGCTTGTCAGGCTTTGTGTATTAATGCAAAGTGATGTTTTCATCATAGTAAAAACTGTAGTGATTAATGAATTTGATTGAAAATCAAAACATAAAATTACTAATATTCCGGCTGTAAAGCATTAACATATGTTTAATTATTATTATAAGTGGTATTCTTGTAATGGTATGAAAAATTTTCACCACATTTTTTCCACTTTTAAAAAATATTGAAAATGACTGGTGAAATAGAAATGAAAGAAATCAATGCAAAATTAAAATTGCAAAGAGGATTTTGCATCGCTGTGATTTTAAAATAGCTGAAAAATGTTGACTTACTAGTTCTTAAAGGGATTGCAAGCACTTGTGAATCTGCTAAATTTACAGCTGTAATGATTTCAATAATATATCAAATTTTTATCAGTTAACTGCTATTATGAAACTTTTATTACTTAACTACTAACCGTGAACAGTGAAAATGGATTCTTCATCAGGTGTGATCGACCTGAGATCCATGCTGCCCGTATCAAGGCCAAGAGACATAAATATTGAACGACCTTTATCATTCTCATCATCCATTGCTTCCTGAAAATCATAAATTTTTTTAAAATTTAAAACTAGTCCAAGCATAGTAGAGGAATCATTTACATTCAAACATTAAATGAAACTATCCATTTGTAATTAAAGCAAAAATAAATCTAATAAATTGAAATAAAACTACATTTTTCTGTGCGGGTAAATTAAGAGGGTTTTCTGAGGTACCGGAAGTCAATACTATCATTGATTTTTCGAGGAAATCAACAGCTGCCGGATCTTTTACCGATTTTTTGCCCTGGAATTAATTTCGATTACAAAGAGATATGTGATGCTCACTTTTTAAATACCAAGAAAAAAGGAAGCCGGTGATTTGAAAGAATAATTTCAACGAAAACTGCAAGATATTGCATATCCAAAATTCTTTTAATTTTTTAAGCAACAAAGTCAAAAAAGTTTATAGCTTTCAAAATTAAAAAGTCATATAAATTTCTGATTTATGGAGCCAACCTTTTTAATTATAATATCATCTTTACCAATATAGGCATTTTGTTCTTGTTTATGGTGCTTCAAAATATGCTTCGTTAAATTTCCTGAAATAAAGTTTTTCCCATTATCGACTACCAGAATGCATCATTTAATGCGGTATGCATTAGCCGATAGATATGATAAAATAAAAATTATAGACTGTTAGTATGGAATTTGAAAAAGAAGTGAAAATGAAAACGAAACGAAGAAAGACAGGAATGAATATTTTAGAAGGATTAAGAAAATAAATATTAGTGAAGACTTGGAAGATTTGAAGAAATGAAAAAAATTAAAGTCAAAATATTTAAAAATATTTTCATTCGTTTTTATTTTTCAAATAGTTTTGAATTCTGAATAATTAGTTGCTTTGTAATTCTACCAGCAATTCTATCCACAGAAGATTTGCCATTTCTTATTATTATTCACTGCGAAACGATGAAAAAACAATTTCAAAAAATTGAATTTTTTATGCTCATATAAGTGAGATTTCATTAATTGATTATGGCAAATTAGAGCAGTAAGAATAAGTTGCAGCACAGCAAAAACTGTACGATTAATGAATTGTACGATTAATTAATTTATCCTTAAATTCGACTAATTAACTGTTTTTCTTTCTTTTCTGTGCAGATCATACTGCACAGAGGATACGTAATGTAGATAAGATATATTACAACAAGTGGAAGAGCAGATGTTGCAGAAATGAATCACATTATGTCTGAATTTCGATTTTAAATAAATTTACTAATTAAAAACTACAAATAGATGAAAAGAAATTGAAATAGAACAAAAACAAATAGTAAATTTAATAGAAATAAAATATCTGGAATATTAACAGATTGCGAACTGTTAAATTCGTGAAATAAATATTTGAAATGAAACTTCTTCGTATTATTAATGAAAAAAGCTAAATCTGGAAAAAAACAAATAAAAACAGAAATGATTTTGAAGTAGTCATAATTCATAATCGTGAAAAAGAAATTAATGTCCAAGGATTTAAGAAATAACTTCTGAGCCAAATTTGCTTAATCATTAATAAATTTCTTACTTAAAAGTATATTTTAAAATAAGCACGATTTTTAGAATTAAACAACAATTACAAATTTCACTTGAGAAAGGAAAACAAAAATTAAGCAAAACAAAATTTTCCAATATGCCAATGATTAAACCAAGAATACTGAAATATTCACCACTTATTAGGTAAGAATAGAATGTTACAGTATCATAGAATATTGCAGCACGGTGATACCCTGTTAATGTTGAAATTCTTTAATTGTCAGGTAAGTACATATATTGTTATGACATGGAATGGGATATTATGATATGTTTATTATCTTCTTAGCTTATTTATTATCCTCTGCTGTATCTGGAATTAATTTCTCTTTTTTTCTTCATTATACAATAGAGGAATTTCAGAGAATAGATGACCTCATAACCTAAAATATATGTATATCTTCTAATAAAATTTATTTAAAGTTATCAACGAAGGAAAAAGATCATGATAAAATATCTATAAATCTCTGTTATTCAATAAACATGATAAATTAAATACGTTAAGTAGATATCCAGGTAGCTTAAAGACCTTACAATAACTTTGTTCTTTAAACTTTATTATTACCAATCGAATTATCATAATTGAGCAACAGCAGCGAAATTTTTGAAAAGTATTAAATTATATGCCATTTTATGACCACTTTATTGTATTTTTCTTTTATTATTACTATTATTATTATTGTTATCATTATTGTCTTTATTATTATTATTATTACTGCCATTATTATGATTATTATTATTATTATTACTAGTATTATTGATATTATTATTTGTCATATAGCCATCATTATTTTACAGTAAACAATGAAATAATGGACAAATTTTATATTTCATTTTACATTTAATTTGAATTAAATATTAGAGAAGACATAAAAAGAGAAGTTTTCATCAAATGCGTGCCACTTTTTTTGTATTTAAAATTAATTTTCCCCAATAGGTTCACTGGAAATAATATCAAGCAATTTTTGTATTACTTTTTCCCTCTTTGCCATCTTTTATCACATTGATGTATAAGTTTCTTCCTCCTTCCTGCATTGTTTTTAAGTGTTCATTTAACGATGACAAAGTCCAAATCCTACCTGGTCAACATTATTATCACCAAATGGAAGTATAATAAAATACAGGTTTCGGACAGAAATCTTCTCGATTATCATTCAAAGTATCTCTTCTTGCTCTCTCACTCTAAAACATCAGCAGTACTTTCCACAATGATAATCGTTTTGTTCTGCCCCGCTTCTCCCCGTAGTATTGTCACCACCAAAATGACCGAAGGCAAAATTTTTGCATGATGGTAAATGCATAAATGCAAACAAGGAACATAGAAGGAAGGAAATATAGTGATGAAATTGTGGACAAAGGACAGGAAATCGCCTGTAGATGGCGAACATTATCGGTAAATTCTATCGTATATTTACCTGTTTTGTAAATTTACATTACAATGCATATTTTTATTTTTCGTTTTCTAATATTTCTGTATCTATCTTCACTATATTTAGAACAATTCTGCAGAAATTAAATGTCATTACTATTATCATTTCACCTTATTATCACTGATTTCATACATTAAAAAAAAAAAAAAAATCAATTGATGATGATTTCTAATAACGATGACAATGATGTATAGATGAAATAATTGGCATCAAATTTACTATTAAGCACCGCTATTTAAAAACGCTTTTCAAATGTCCGTTATATGAGCTTCTATCATTCTCCTTTCATCAAAAATGTAAATCTTCGACTTTCTTCTACTACTTATTATCATCTTATTCTTTCTCTTTCCCTGTCCCTCTCTCCGTATTTCTGTCATCAAAAAGGGGACACACTGTTGCAGTAGCACATGTGATAATGACAATTCTTATTTACAAAACCAGATATATATTGGTGAGAATATACAAATTTGATTACATGCAATAAACTGCACAAAAGGCGAATTGCACTGTACATTTCCTCCTTACGATTATTATTAGTATGTACATTAGTCCGTTTCCTACTCTTACTATTTCCTGAAATACTTTTCCAGAATGCAAAGATCGTAAGATGAATGCAAAATCAGCGTGCTTATTTTAGTCAAAAAAGTTAGTTAAAATTTGAAACAATTGGGAAAAAAAGGAAAAAAATTTAAAAAAAAATACATAATCATTCATTGCAATTATTTCTTATTTTTCTATCATTTAATATTAAAAAATAATAAACAAGTATAATTTATGGTTATTTTCCTCTTTTTTAAATATAGATTAATAAAAACAGTATTAAATACTGATTTTTCACATAAAGTTTTAGCACATCATTTTAGTCGGTTTATTAATTTTTGTATGTACATACTTTGTAAATAAACATATAAAAAAGGGAAAAATATTCTTCTATGAGTTCTCATAACCTTCCTCACCGGAAGAGTTTTACAACCCAAAGACCTTCTTCACTCATGCAGCATGGCTGGATCAGGCCTTCGCCCATTGCCCAATATTCCCCACCCCACTGCTGCCTCCCGTAGGAGTCTGGACTGTATCCGTATCTCAATAAATTCTTGTAGATTAATTAGAAAGTTTATTAAAGACGCATTTTCTAAAAATCGTAATTTCATTTATTGATTCTTTCAAGAAGATACATTATACAAAGAGATTTGAATTGAGAAGAATCCGGTTTATCTAAATTCTTTTTGAATAGAGCTTATTACTACGACAATTATCATCAGCGTGCATAATAATGGCAATATCTTATTGCTGATCATTTTTAAAAACTCTTCTTTACCATTATTGTATCAAAATTTTTAGTTTTCGTTTAGTTTACAGGATAAAAACATTAATGAAAACTTACAAAACAAGTGATAATCATAGTAAATGATTATGATAATAATAGTAGCGATCATCATGATAATAAGGATAGCAAACAGTGAGCATGATAATGATAATGTCTGCTGCTATAAATGATGATGATAGCATAATGTTTGCCGTTACGGAAGAACAAATTCTTAAATAGCCATTTGAAAATCTCACCCATAGCAAATTATACAAAGTATACTACTTCAATAAAGAATTGATAATACTATATTGCACTAAGATTTAAATTTTATCATTTGGAAAAAATAAGAGGATTATTTATTTAAAAAGTTAAGGATATACAATTCGAATAATTTCAAGTAATTTAAAATGATTGGAAGTAGGAAACTGTATATATATCTAAGATATAAAATGAAATCAAACAGATCGAAATTTCATCTGAACTCTGAAAGTAGGTAACCTTTAAATATGGGCATGGATATCAAGTCTTGATCCATGAAGGATAATTACAAAAAGAACGGTCGCTTGCAAATTAAAACTTTAATAGTTGTGGTGATATAATTAGCACTTAATGTTCTTGACTAGACTATGCGAGAAATACAGATTGCGGAATAAAAATGATAAAGTGAAAGTAAAATGAAATTTGTTCAAATCAGCTATGATCAAATTTGAAAGCTCTTCAGGGAAATTACTAATAAATCAGTTTTAAAACTTAAAGAATTAATTCATTTTTCAGTAAAATATTAGAATTGAGAAATGTCTTCCGTTTTGATTTGCAACGAAGAAATATTAGGAGAACTATCGATAAAGGATTAACAGTGACATATGTGTTATCTATAAGTTTATCAGTGCTAAGAATGAAAAATAAATTTCGCAAATGCAACATAAAGGAAAACGATAAAAGTAAAAAATTAATATTCGAAATGTAAAAAACTAGAAGTAATATATTTAATTAAAACTAACTTTTTTTTAAATAAATAATTTCAATGATGAAAATTATCAAAGTTTTTCTTCTATTTTTCTTGCGAAAATTAATAATATGAGAATAATAAAATTCTTAGCATCGTATATTTAAACCGATATTATAGACAGTTAAAATTAATTGCAATGTAAAGTTCACAAAATTCGCAGCCATCATGAAACGAAATGATATTTAACAAAATGCAAACAAGATGCGCTAACTAATTCTCTGCAAAATGTAATTCTTCGTAAGCTTTTGATAATTTTGAATTTTCAAAAAAATTATTGTTGCAAGAAAAGTAGGCATGAAATTTTTCGACAAGTTAAAGAAAGATTTCAGAGTGGAAAGAGAAAAAATTTTTGGCAAATTTGAATTTGTGAAAAGGACAAAAATGATCTTAGAAAGAAAAAATAAAGGGAAATGTTGAGATTTTCTTAATATTTTTCAATTGTTCAATTTTGTTTCAGTTAGAAAAAATTTGAATAAGCTGAGAATTTATGGAAAATTATTCACATGGCTCTTCAAATCAACGAAAAATGTTTTGAAGAAATTTTTAAAAGTTTTACGATTAGATTAAAAATGAATTTTTTTTTAACAGTTAAACTTTCAAAAATCAAAAGAAAATTTTTGTAAAATAATATAATAGAAAGAATGAAAAAAATTAAAGTAAAACAAAAGGAATGCGTGAAAAATAAGACTTCGTTTTTTGATTTTATGCTAATTGTTTTTGTTAATTACTAATCATTTATTTATTTTACTTCATTGCTTCATTGTGTGTTTACTGTTTTTTTTTTTTTGCCTTTGTCACTTCAACTGTCTCATCAATTCTTCTGTGTGTGAACCACAATTTTAATTTGCGGGTAAACAAGCTAATCTAGTTTACCAATCGAATTAATCGATGATAAAAGTTGCTTAGGCGAAGTAAAGCAGCAAATAGCTCGCGGGTAGAATAAAAAGATACATTACTGGTACTGTTTTCCCAATGCCGCCAATAGATCGTTTCCATTTTCATTTAATTTTACTCCATTAAACTGGATATGTGTTATTCGAGGCCACGAGAACTCTTTTCATTTGATGGTGATAAACGAAGGGAAGAAAAGCGATAGACTACATTTACACCATTTGGCAAAAATAGTAGACTTGAAAGGATAAGAAAATGAAAAATTTGATATCAGACCGGTAACTTATCCCATGAAAAGGTCAATGGATTTTGAGAATTTTGCTTTTTTGACATTCGTAAAATCAGACTGATTTATATTTTTCAGATAAAATTTGAATTCCATAATAATTTAAAAACTGGCCATATAAAAGAGAAAGGAAAAAGACCAATGAATAAGAAAGTATTGGATAAAATTATAAATTGATTACTTTTGTTTTCTATTCTATTAATAAAATTTAATATAGAATTAAATGTTAATGTGCCTGTGGAGACTAAAAGTGTATACTTTGTTTTTTTTTTCTTTTTTTTTTTTTTTTTTTTTTTTTTTTTTTTA
>JARVGP010000767.1:0-30265 GCA_029876185.1 Mansonella ozzardi | reverse complement strand
AATATTCATCAATATAACTGTACTTGTTCACTTATGAATAGAAAAAAAAAATTAACAATTGAAAGAAATTGAATATAATTCAATTCATAACAGAATTCAATTCATACCTTACAATCTATACCGCATCCTGGTATTTTGCGTTCCGGTGAGTACTGATTCATTGCAGATTTTGATTGCGGAATTTGTTGAGCATAATTTATGCAGAAATGTTCACAACGTGTCATACATTCTTGCATGCAGCGTGCATCATTATCACAGGATGATTGACATGATGATAGGCAAGTTTTGGAGCAAAATTGCTGTTGTTCCATACAGCTCTGATTACAAGCTGGTTGACATACTTGTGGACAATGCTGATCGAAATGGTTTTGCTGCATCTGTTGATGTTTTTGCAAACAATCTGGCAAACAATCTGGCATGCATGATGGTAAGCATACTGTAGGAGATGATATTTTCGTTTGCGATGCTTCTGTTACTGTTATCACGAGATTTTGTTGCTGTGTGCATTGAGGATCACACATAGGTTGACAAGCTAACACACAAGCTTTCTCTATACATGTCGGTTGACATTCTGGTTGACATTGTGCTGCGCATTGTCGTCGTTGCGGTTGCTGAATGACCAGTGAAACTTTCCTGTGTTGCTCGATGCATTTTGGTAAACAATCAGGCCTGCATGCGGCAACACAAGCTTCCTGTATACATTCTTGTAAACATTGAGGCATACATTCTTGTACACAAAATGTTTGAGGAAGCGGTGGTGGTCGCAGTTTATCCGTTAATGGTTGTATCTGTTGTGATGTTGAATGAAATAATTGTTGTGATTGAGGTGAAAATTGAGGTTGTTGCTGCGCAAGGAGTATTACCTGGGCTCTTACTTTCTCCATGCACTGTGATTCGCACATCGGTTGACAGGCAGGTGAGCAGGCTTGTTGGACACATTGTGGTTTACAGGAAGGCATGCAGATTGCTACGCATTCAGGTTGTTGGTCCTGTTGTACAGAAACTGTTTGCTGATTTTGTGAAGCAGCAATGGAAGGATTGCATGATTGCAAGTTCTGACACATTGGACAGCAATTTCGAGAGCTGCACCGAGGTGAGCAGTTGGATGCGCAGTTAGATGATGAACAAGGCTTTGATGGAAAGGGCAAAGAGGATTGACCATGTTGCGAATGCAGCATAGCAAATGGTGGCTGTTGCTGAATTTCAGGAATGTAAAAATGTTCAGATTGTGGACCAAAAAAAGGCAAAAATGGTGGTATTATAGGCTGCATATAAGATTGCATATGAGGTTGTATATTAGGTTGCATATAAGGTTGCATATGAGGTTGTATATTAGGCTGCATATGCATATAAGGCTGCATCTGATTAGACTCGAACATTTGCATACATTGAGGCTCGCAAAGTGGCATGCAAAATGAAATGCACTGTAAAAAATTCAAATAAGATTATTAAAAGAGTATCCCTGCATTCAATGTTTATCCTTGGCTCAATAAAAATAATATTATTTTAGATTCTAGCATAGGCTAAAAAGAAATGATTAACTATATTTTCTCTTCATTTTACCTCTTTTTGTAGCTGTTTTTGTTGTCGTTGTTGTTTCTGATAATGTTCAAAAAGACATCGCCGGGAACAATCAGGCATACATGCAGGCATGCATCGTAACCTTTGCTGTGCACAGTTACAAGTTACCTGCAAATAAACAATAGCTAAAAAAGTCATACTTACCGAGAATAAACAATATGATAGCAGTAGTAGAAAATGGTGAAGCACATAGTTGATGAATTTGAAAATTTAGAAAAAAGCATTATTAATTTACATTGTAATTAACTGGTTCGCATCCACAATCTGCAAATTGCACTTGCAATGCATCACAGTTGCAATTTGGGTGTGCAATCGATGATGTGCAACCACACTGACTTAAATGCATATTTGCACAATCACATAATTTCACCTAAAATTAGAAATTTTTTTCCAAAAAAATTGTGCAATGGAAACTTTTCCTTATTATTTTCTGTTAATTTTTTGTTATTAAATCCATATTTGAGCAATTAATGATCATTTCATTACTTCATTGCTATACTACATTACTTCTATGTAAGAGTGTCAAATTTCTCAGCTCATTGTTTGTTTGATAAATTTAATTTTAAATTTAAAAAAAAATTTAATTTAATTTTAAATTTAATTTTAATTGTCGTCCACTAAATGATGATAAAGAACAAACTAGTGCTAATAAGTGAACACAATTGCACTGTCTTCTTTCTTGCACTACAGGTACTACTGTTTGCGACGGATATGATGACACCAATGATGCCGTCGGTACCAGTTGTTGTTGGTATTGTTGTGGTGATCCACAACAATCAGTCATTTGCATGCAACATTGTCGCTTTGCTCGGCTAACAAATTTTGTCGCATGCTAGTAATAAAAAGGACCTTGAACTAAAGTAAGAAAAAGTAAAGTTAAAATTAATTTGCCGTTAGCAGTTATAAAAGTAATTTTATTTTAGCAGTTACAAAAATAATTTTATTTTTATGATAAAAGAACTTTTAACTATTTTTGTTGGAAGACCAATTTTTTTGTTTCAACTTTATTAATTTTTAAAAAAGCAATGCTGCATCCGCGACAATGCTACATCCGCGACAATGCCACACGTCTAGAATTTTTGCCATATAATTTCAAATATCATAGCTAGTTCGAATTATGAAAATATTTCTCTAATGTTTTCAATTTTTTTCACAGTTAAAATTGTATTTAAAAAAAAAAAAAAAACATTAAAAATACGATTCAAATTAAATTTTGGAAAAATTTTCAAATTAAAAAAAATTCCCAAAAGATGGGATTGCAACATCCGAAAATTAATTGGAATGCAATTTCATGCACTAAAGCTTTCGTGTAATTTCAGTTCAAAAAGTTAATTGGCCGTGCTGGTTCAATTCAATTACGCAAGCATTCTTGCTGGGTTGTGTAAATACACTTTTCGCTGACTTAATCACAATCTAATTTCAGGTTAAACAAATAAGTTAAACAAATAAACATTCACTTCGAGAAAATAACCAGTTGCAAAGAAAGCGGGCAACTGCTTTCTTAAATAAATAAGGCTATCTTAGACATTAAGGTCATTTATTTTAATGAAAATAAATTTTTGATTTTTTTATAAACTCAAAGATATTCTCTTTAATCGAAGCTTTCGTGCAAAATTTTAATTTTGGTTAAACTATGATTTTTCCTTTTTGTATTTAAAGTTTAATATCAGCTCAATTTCTATACATTTTCTGTCACTGCACATTTTGTTTTACCTGGTGCAGAAGAAGAAAGTTGAATTAAAACAAGATGATGATTGACTACTAGTTCTTAGACTTAAAATATTCTTGTTGTGTCCAATTCGGTGAATTACGTACTTCACGTATTGTGATTATTTGACGTGAACGAAAGCGCACGACATTAAGCATTCTTTTCAAGAAAATTTATAAATTCAAGTATAACAAAAAAAATTTTTATAAGGATCGAAAATCAAATTAGTATAGAAAATAAAACGAACCATTTCAGTGGAAACATTCAGGATAACAAGAATGAGATACAATAAACAGTGAGCCATGGAATTGGAATTCATACCTGTTAATTATCTTAATGAAACCAATAACAAAAACAATACATTTGCGAAATAAAAAAATTTAAACTAATAAAATTATGTTAATTATTTTAGCAATACTGAAACAAAAAATATAACATTTATAAAGCAATGAATTTAAACTATTCCATTTTAAAAGAAAATAAATCCAAAGCAAATTTTTTTATTACTAGCATGAATAAAAATGAAAACTGAAAATAAATTTTCCACTGAAAATAAACTAAATTTTAATATTTCGAACTAAAAGTTATAAACATTGAAAATTTTTAAATTTCCAAAATATCTAATTGAGAAGTGTAAATTTATTCAGTTAAATTAATAGGAGAAAAAAAATTTTAATAATTTTTAAATTTTAAAGATCTGTTCAGTTCGTGCATATTTAAAAATATATCAAAGTAAGACAGCAGTTGCTTACAAGAGGTATCGAAAAGGATGAGCACTTACAAAATTCAATTCTCAAATGGTCAAATGAAATCGTGTCCTTCGTCTAAATTAAACTTTTAAAGCCGTACTATTACTACTGCAACTGCTACTTACATCACTACCATCACTAATACTAAACCTCTACACCGGTATTTCTGAGGCGATGCAGTTGAGTTGTTAATTCGTATTTATGCAAATAAACGAATTGAAATGTTACGCTCGATTATTCGGACAAAAATATTTTTATCTCTTTTATTACATATAGCTTAAATTAATTGTCAATTTGAAATGCTTAATTAACATTAAAACTAAGTAACAATCATAGTTTTGTGAAAAAAATATCAAAAAATAAACCTGAATGACAATCAAATAGATATCCGAGCGATTAAATAAGTAAACATCTAGAAATTATAATTTAATAATATTTTGAATTTCAAGAAATTTTGAAATATTGAACTTTTCGTTCAGTTTTCTTTTTTCTTTGTAAAAAGACGAATGACGCATTGATATCTTATGGTAAAAGAGTATGTCAACATGCACGAAAAAGCATAATGTAAAATGGTATTATCCTTTAAATTTTACAAAGTTAACAACCTTGAAAATTCAGCGATAAATACAGGGACAAAGGATTTTTTTTTTGACAAAAGTTGACGATATGCGTGAGCAATTTTATGTGACACATTCCACAATGATTGCTTTTTTATTTCTTGCATTATCAGTTTCAAGGATAAATTACAATTATCACTTATCACTTAGGTGTTTTAATTTTTTTTTCGGTATTTCAAATTTCATTGCAATTTACTGCCACTGTAATTATCCCATCTATTATCATTACCATAAAGCATTGCATTTTTACTATCGTTTCAATTTCCATTCATATGTTCCTGTTCATGCAAGTAGTTTTCATACGATATTTAAATCGTCAATGTTGTAAAAATGTTCAGTGAAAAAGTGAAATTAGAAAAATGTTGGAAATTTTTAACAATTGCGTAATTGTTGCGTGGATCATTTGGAATTTCAATTGTTCAATGAAAAAGTCGGAAACGAAATTTTGACAAACTTGTTTGACATTGTCATTAGTCGATATCAAATTTAGAAACATTAATTTTTTAATAACTTTCTTTCAACCAATGTAAAATCATTTATTATCCTTACACAAATTTTATATTCTTTCATTGCTGGTAGTTTTGTTAATATTATTATAAGAAAATAGCTTAAGCATTTAAATAGAAGTAATTTTTTTCTCATTCGAAAAACTTTATTCCCTTGAATTTTTCTATTCCACTATATCATTTTCTTTTATTTCTCTTTACTCGTAATAAAAGAGAGTAAAAATCATTTGTGATAGGAATGTACCCTTTTCAAGTGCTATTTCAAATTTTAATTTCATTTTAAAATCAAAATGCTTTAAAGAAGTGTTCTTTCATACATTCATAGCAGCAGATAAAAAAAGAAACTGCTTCTTATGAACTTGTCACAGCAGCTAAATTCAATTCCATTTGAAGTCTATCAGAAAAGTGATGGATTACAGCAAATTAATGAATCATTCAACTTCATCCTTTGTAATTTTGTAATTATAAATGAGATTCAATCAATCAAGTTCAATGCTGAAATACTTTTTTCATAATTCATAAAATTTAAAATACAGAACAAATAATTTTCAAATATTGAAAATATTCGAGCGATTTTCCAATGAAAGGTAATTTGCAGCAATAATTTAGGGATTTAGAAATGGAAAAAAAAACCCATAAATCAAAATTTAATCTTAATACTCTCGAGAATTTTCAAGATATTTTTAGAGAGAATTTTGAAAATTCAAATTTGTTTAGATTGAATGAAGTGTGTCCATGAAAAGCAATCAATCAATCAATAATGTTGCACTACTATGCTTTTTTGTAGGATGATAACATACTTCTACATAAAAGCTACAATGAAATGTTAGCTAATTAATTAACCGATTAAGGCAAATTAACACGTTATTTAGCTTCATACTTTGTATTCTGTAATTACAAATATTAAATTTATTATAAATTGATGAGGAAGTTGTTTAATATTTTTAAAACAAATACTAAATTTATTATAAATTTTACTGAAATACAAAATAGATGCATAATGATAAAAACATTGCAATCAGTTTTTGACCTTCTTGACCATTTGTTGCAATTTGCTTCATCTGTTTGGGTTGGATTGTAATACTTAAACTAGTTTGCTGCCTGGTTGCTAAATTTCGTTCTGGTATTCTATAAGTAATTATTTCGGCGCACGCTCGAGGCCACCTGAAATTACTATTTCCGATATCTTCTTTTTCATTGTTTCTGTTGATAAAGACGAAAAAATGAATTAAATTTGATAAAACGATAGTTTTTTTGCAAATCATTTCGTTCCTTAAAGTCTATTTAATTTTTGGGGCTTAATAATACACTCATTAATGTAACAATAGTGAGCTTTAATCATTAAATTTTCAGATTCATTCAGTTTCATCATTCACATTTAGCAAACCTGTTAATAACTGCTGTATCGAGCGACATCTTCCTTATGGATTTGAATGATTTGCGCGTTAATGCAACTATTTTTTCAACCATTTCATAACCACAATTATGCTTAATTAATGGGACATCGCAGTGCAATGAACAAAGGACATATCTAAAGTAAATCGAATCAATCAGATTTTCATCAAATTGGACATTGAAAGATTAAAATTGATAATGGAATTCATTGGGACACTTCCTGGCCATTTATATTAATTAATTCCTTACATTATTAATTAATTCTAAAGATATCGCATTAAAAAAGGTTTATGTAATGATTAAATAACTTACTCGCATGATTCATTTAGATAATTTTCAAGGATAGTTACATTATTGTTAAGAATGAAATTTCGAAAACTTCGAGAGATGGAATGAAATGCTTGCTGATACGGTGTGCAAATGTTTATACAAAGCTGCCTTATTTGTGAACTTATTCGAGCAAAGCATCCAAAATTTTCTTTGATATCTAGATTTGACAAATTTTGTCATAATTCTTTCAAAATAATAATTTGCAATAAAATTTTAAAAATTATACAGTTACGTAATTAAATACGGAAATCAAATATTACATAATTATCCAAGAAAGTGTTTGCTGGTTCTTTTAAATAATGATTTTTTTTTAAATGTATTTTTTAAATTTTTAAAAAAATATGGATGATTTTGTGAAAACATCAGGAAAGAAATTGTAAGTTTAAATTTCAAACAGTAAACTATATCCATAGCTAATGAATTTTATTAATTTGAAGGAAATGAAGAGATAGCAAGCTGTTAACCTTTCATTAAAAATGTGAATATAATATATACCTTTGAAATTGTAAATACATAAATCATCGATAATTTGAGAATATCTCATTAGAATATCCCTCGAATAACTGGGAGTACATATCGAACAGCATTGTTCAAATTGATGAAATTCTCTCAAACATTCAATTCAAAATATTTAAAAAAAGATTATCAAAAAAAAATCGAACATCTAAAAAATTGCATGACATGCCTTTCATATATTAATTATATTTTTGATTAAATTTGCTGTACTTTTTTCTAAGAAAAAACGATAGCATTCCTACTCATTAACTTAGCTTAGTTGGTAATTAATTACTTCATCTCAGCTAATGCTTCATAACTGCTTATCGCTACCAGTGCAAAAGATATTTCTAATTATGGAAATATCAATCGAAAAACTGAAGTATGAATTGATAGCTCCATTTTTCATCTGTAATGAACTTACCAATTTCAAAAAAAAAAAGAAAAATGAAAAAATGAAAACTTGTTCATAGAACGAGTTTTTGGGATTACTGAAATAGTTCAATGCTGTGAATTTCAAAATATAAATCTAAAATTTTTAGAAATTTAATTGATGAAATTGGATTTCAGAAGAAAAAAAATAATGCAATTAACTAGAAAATGAAAAATAGATGATTTCTTCAGGTTAAAATAAGCCAAAATAATCTCAAATAAAGTAATTCTTATGGAATAATGTAATCTTGTCACATTTTCTTGTCACGCTCTACCTGGAACTAACTAATTAGTACTGCAAGAAAAGGAAACAAACTTGCAAAAATGCTGGAAAAGAGTAGCGTTGGACAATGCAAATAAGAAATTATTATAATTAAGATTGATTAAATTTGTTGTTTCACTTTGTCCAATACTTTTCGCCAAATCATTCATTAATTGCAGCGCACATCGATCACAACATGTCGCCTCATCGTTCATTTCTAAGCTGCAAATTTTATATATATTTAAAAAAAATTTCATATAGAAATTTTTTTTTTTTTGAAGAATCTAATAATTTGGTATGAAAATTGTTTTCTTATAAGATGACAAAATATACAAATGAATTGGAAACATTTTTGCATTTCAAAACAATTGAGCAAGTAATGGGAAAAATGATTATGGTTACCTGGATAAAGATGTCGCAGAAGGTGTGCTTATTTCTTGACTTGAAGCATTTTGCCGATAATGCATTAATAAGCTGACAAAAGCTGACCATAAGAGCGTTAATCGTATCATCTCAATAAACTATCAAAATTAGCAATAAGCTTCGAACATAAACGGAATCGAAAAATTGAAAATAGGCAACAATATTAACCTTAAGCAACTTAAGGCATTTTTTTTCATATATATCAAGAAGAAATTAGAAATTATTTTTCAGCAATTTTTTTTTTTAAATTTTGACATTTTAGAATTTGCAAAGAAACTATAAAACTAACTTTTTTCTTTTTTGAAAATTATTTCTATTGTTGAAATTCCAAAATGTATAAAATAAAAAACAATCACTACGAATACTTCTAGCAAAAGAAAAAAAGATCTTGAAAATAACTTTAAGCCAATAGTACTACTAATTGCTAACATTGTGGAAGAATCGTTTTAGTTCATGAAAACGTGATAGACGTGTGGAGTAGGTCAAAATTCCGTATTCCTTTCATTGTTAGTTCGTTTGATTTTTCGTTCTTCTCTTTTTTACAGTTAAAAAAGGGAAAGAATTTATCTTCTATTGTTTTTCATCGATAAGTAAAATTTTAGGATTAAATGAAATATATTTTTTGAATATGACGCATGGGTGGGATAAAAAATATCAATGAGTAAAATATTTCATATTCAAAAAGTGAAATTGTTCACATTGAATGTTGCTAGCATGCACATCGAATGAACAAACATGGATTGGTAATCAGATCAGTGATTATGGATTATGAGCAATTAATATCCTAAATTGTATATACATATATCAGTAATCTTATGATCAAAATGTTTATCAATTTTTTAAGACTTTTCAGGTCAGCTAGTCATAAAAAAATAAACAGTGAATGTAATATCAATAAATATTTATAAACTAACAGCTAATAATATATAATTAAATACTAAAGCCTTTTTTTTGATACATACCATAAGATTTGAGCGATATTTGATAGCAACTCAATACTAATAAATCTTTGCAAAGTATTTCCACGAAGTTAGATAATTTAGTCAAAAATTAATCAGACGAAATATTTCCATGTAAAAAAAAAAAAATCATTGAAATTTTATCAGACTAGATAGAAAAAGTAATGCGAAAACTTGAAATTTCAACGACTTATGAAGGAATGGTGATACCTACGAAATATTTTCGAACTTGCTTATATACCCCATTTTGGATCTTCTTCTAACCACATAGTTATGTTCAGTTAATGTACACATATAATGATCACACGATCGCTTTCATGTAAAACAAATGGAAAGAACACACTTATTTGGTTAGAACTGGTTTAAATCACTATTGTTTTAGTCAAAAACTAATCGCATGAAGCATTTCCATGGGAAAAAAATCATTGAAGTTTTATTCAGAATAAAAAAAAAAAGCAATATGAAAACTAGCGCTTGAAATTTCAACGATTTAAATTCCAACAAAGGAATGAACTTGCTTATATATTCTATCACAAATCTTCTAACATGGTTATTCTTGTATATATAAAAATTATGAGATCGCTTGTCGTATAAAACAAATGAGATCATATTTATTTGACTAGAACCGGCCTAAAGCACTAACTATTGTTTCTCATGATGCTATTTCAACCATAAATGTTAAGCTTAAAAATGATAAGCATCCATTCCCCTATGCAGATCCAGTTTTTATTTCGAAACATTCCAATAGCGTGAGAGATATTTCAATGTTGTGGTTTTTAATTAATTAAATCAAAATTGCAAAATTTTATTTTCCAACATAATTGATTCACTGCATAAATACTGCCAAAAAAAATAACATACAGGAAGCACATCTTAACCTTTAAATTTTGTTAAATCGTTCTAAAATTTAAAACTGACTGAATTCCGAAAAATTCTCAAAGTACTTAAACGCTCTGATACAGAACATTTATTAGATTCAGCACATTTATGCATTATTTGAATTTCTGGAAGAAACATGACCAAACCAGTTCTACTACTCTTTCAATCGATGCCGCAAATGCTCATCCATCAGTTCTCTGGTTTATCTGTTTAATGTTCGTATTTCACAAACACATAATTTCTAGGTATCATCTTTTAAGATGGAACATATCAAAACAATATTTTGGAATATCCAAATATTAGTTAACATCAACCTCATTTTACTATTAACTAGCCAATCATATATTACTTAAAATTGAATTTCTAAAACAATTATGTCACTATCACATACTGAATAAATAGGTAATAGAAATAGTTTAAGAAAAAAGTCGTTAATGAGTTGAAGAATGAATTTTGCCATCTTTATCTTCCGGGATTTCTTCGCTCGCAACTTTTACATCATTTGTCACAGACAAAGAGATACCATATCTGAATATGGAATATGTTTATAATAAACGACTGATTACCAAAAATGCTCCCTATATGATATCATTTTTTACATCTTACTGTTGTTGACTTGCAGTGCGAATTACAATGTATTACAATAGCATTTATTATTAACATTATTTCAAAGGGTGAAATCACTTCATCCATAAGTATGCTAAGTTATATCTCGGAAACGAGGTATATTTAAAATGAATTGAAATTTAATGGCATTTATACCTGCTTAGCTGTGATGAAGTAGCTTCAATAGGACATCTAGACATGAGATCGTTGCCTTCTTTGCTTTTCGGAAAAGCTATAACATCTCGGATAGGTACGCTTGAGTCTCCTCGTCCAAGCAATAGAGCAAGATATCGATCAAGACCAAGTGCGAAACCCCCATGAGGTGGAGCACCATATGATAGTGCTTTCACCATATGTTCCTGGATTAAATAAATATTAAATTTGTGGTCGAGGCACTTAATAAATGATAAAGATAGATATCAGGACACTTATGGAAAGAAATGATCTCTATAATCAATCATAAGTCTAGAATTGAATAAATGTAGATACACAATTACATATGAGCATAAAAAGTAAACTTGCAATACAGTTCGATCCATAAATTATCCATATTTTGCAAACTATATAATTAAATATATCGAATATATTAGATTGAAAAAGAAATCAATGATTTGTAGAACATACCAGTTCTTTTGATGATTCGCCAAGTACCGTAAATAATACATGTCGCTGAACATCCTCATTATGAATTCGAATTGAACCACCACCCAACTCAACACCATTTAATACCAATTCATAATGCTGACCTGCAATAGTCGTTTCTGATAATTGTCATACTCAAAAAAAGAAAAAAAAGAGATGGAAATCACAATTTCAACATTTCTCTCGTAATAAATATATTTTGTTAGAAGCTCTTGTTAAATTTGTGTTCAAACACTAATTTAGCACTTCTTTTACAAAGCAAGCTAACAAAATAAAAAAGAAACCGGTAATCGTAAGAAGTTTGCTTGGCTCGTATAGCAATGATAAATCATCCGTTGCAGGAGCAGTAAATGGATGATGAACACTCTGCAGACGACCTTCTGCATTAACTGAGAACAATGGAAAATGTGTTATCCAAACAAATTCCATACGTGGCTCGGAACGTAGACACATCGCTTCACCGACCAAGTGCCGCAACTGACCAAGTGTCCATCTTACACCGGTATCATCACCCCACATAAACAAAACCATTTAATTCTATGTTAAAAAAGTTTTAAAATGGTAATTTTTCACACTATGAAATCAAACATGAAACAAGCAAACATATTATTAGCTTTATTATGTGATTTTTATATATCAGTAATATTACCTCTTGAATATCGTCAGCTACACCAAAATCACTATAAAATTCGTTCCAAAATAAAAAAAAACCATACTGATCTTAAAACATTTATAATGAAACTCATTCTGCAACAGTGGCTTAAAACATAAAAATCTATTATAAACAATCAAAAAAACTCACGAAATAACAGCAACATCTTTTTCTTTAATGCCAAATTTTTCTATCAAAATGTTATTGCTAATTTCGGAGAACCATTTCTCTTCCGAAGTTTTCAAAAATTTGGAATCCTGAAATTTCATTACTTCAGGACGTAGGAATAACGTGGCGGCAACAAATTCTTCTTTGAACCAAAATTTTCTATCAAAGCATCAAAATTAGAAAAAAAAACATAGAGCCGGCTGTAAGAACTAAGTCGAAAAATTTTACATACAGACTGCTTGCATTCCGTTAATTAAATCGAAAAGAAATAAAACCAACAATAACCCGTGATAATGCATTGCCTCGCAAAATTCGAGTCCATTCATCCAAATTCTTCTCGTTAACAACATCTTTTGCATCTTTGGCAATGAAAATTTTCACAGCGAAATCTGAAGTTCCACGCTTTCGCAGGAATGAAAGCTCCGAAGTACAATCTTGAATAGTCCATGGAATACGTAAATCCGGCTTGTCCGTACCAAATAACCGTTCTACTTTCAAATATTTCATCCGCTTGAATGGTGCTGAAGGTTTCAAGTCATCCTGAAAACCCATTATTACCTTTTTCAGCTTTAAAATTCCCTTTAAAATATAATGACAGAAACGACGACCAATCAGTTACAGTAATTAGAAATGAACCTAATTCTAAACACATACCAGCTCCTTGGGCCATGATTCTACGATAATATTCTCTATCAGCTTCATAACATTATCTTGATCAGTGAAAGATAATTCTAAGTCAACTTGTGTGAATTCAGGTTGTCGATCTGACTTTGCACCTTCATCACGATAGCATCGAGCAATCTTTAAAAAAAATCAAAATTAGAATTGTAATTAGAAATTTCAAATTCAAAAATTATTAAAACAATTCTTGCAAGCAAAAAAAATTCTCGAAAATAACTTAATATATTTCTAAAATATGTTAATTCCAGGCTTTTATTTTCAAATGATACATCATAATATGATGTATCACTGAAAATTTTACACTGATTATTATACACAGTACTTTTTAATGATATTCATCATTTCGAAATCATAAAATCTTTTTATTCTATTTACCTGAAAGTACCTATCAATACCACCACACATCAGCAACTGCTTGAATTGTTGAGGACTTTGAGGCAAAGAATAAAACTTTCCGAGATTTGGTTTCGGTGCAGGAACAATGAACTCATGTGAACCACCGGGAGTTGGTCGAAATAGAGTCGGTGTTTCAACCTGTACCAGTTAAAACATATTTATTTTGTAGATACAGCTGATCAAAATAAGATGAATAAGCACATCATATCAATGTTGTAGTTTCAACGAAAGCTTTTCTTACGAATCTATTCAATCAATAAAAAGAATATTTTCAAACAATTTTTATAAGAGTTTAAAGTTGAAGTTAAACGTTTAAAGTTAAACAGGTTCTCTGACACGATACTTTCGTAGAATGAAGCATTTTCATCGAGTATGTCACCTATATGCAAAACTTTGCAGAATCATCTCCCTAGGTGTATGATAATTATTGACACAAAGTAGATCACAGACATATCAAATATATTGTGGTTTTTTCAAAATTTTCGAAAATTTTTCAAGTTTCAAATTTTACCAGTCCTCGCCTATTTTCAATGAAGTTTTCACATGAAAAATGAATTTTAAGAATTTGGAAAGATTACCTCAATAAAATTCGCTTTTTCGACCAAATAATTTCGTATCCTATGAACAACATTTGCTCTTAACCTTAAAACAATTCGTAAAAAATCAAGTTAATATTTATTTTCATATATGACAACTCTTTTAAGAACCAAAATCCAGAAAAGGACCTGAGTGCTTTTTGCATTCGCTTTGTTCTCAAATCCAGGAAACGATATCGGAGTCTCGTTCCCTCCGTTGATGTTAACTCATCCAGCGGATAATTTTCTGGCGAAGTATTCAGCAACTCTAAATCATCCACCACTATCTATAAAAACATTCAGTTCCAACAAAATTTTTCAAAACTTTTAAAAATAAAAGAGTGCATAGCTACTTTGAATTCTTTTTTTAAAATAAATGAAAATACCAAAATTCCCAAAAAGAAAGAAAATACACGACTTTATTGATAGAACTAATAACTTCATTGCTTAATTTTGTAGGAATAATAAAATTCCACCTCAACATCTCCTGTTGGCATATCTGCATTTCGATACTGCTCATTCCTATCTGCAACTACTCCTTCAATTTTTAAAACAGATCCACAGTTGATCATTTTGACTTTCTCGACCAAATCTCGCTTTTTTTCAGGGATTCTAGCCTGCACGCAGCCATAAGCGTCTTGCAAAACAAGAAAACGATTCAAGCGGTTGAATTGTAACCATCCGTACAAAACAACTTTCTGGCCTGAACAATAAAGAAAAATTTTTAGGATAATATCAATTTTGAGCTGTGAAGAGAAAAAAAACAAAATCAATTTATTTACGAATCAAATTACTTATCTGGAACATGAAAAAAATGACTCTCTAACATACTTTTCCAGAATTTGCGAAGTTTTTCTCAGACATATTTTAGGTGTGAAGACACAAACGGAGCTATAAAATACAAAAAAAAAAGGGGTAAACTTTAGCAGAACTTTTAAAAAAATTCCAACTCGCATGAATAAAAAAGAGACAAACAAACTTTCATGTTCATCGCGTAGCTCTCCACATGTATGCGTACGAAGAGTAAAGTCATTAACAGACCATCGTTGAGCAAAGAAAAAAGCCTTATTATGCAATAGCAAAAATAATTGAGGTCGTAGCAACATTTGCACACCTGGAAAACCACTCATTTAATTTTGTTGCACATATCAAAGTGACAAATTTATGAATGCAACTAATGAAGCGACTATTGGGCACTTTTGAATGACATCAAAAAATTGAAACTAAAAATTTTCCATTAGCGAAGAAAAAAGAAACAGCTCATATGACTCATATAAATTTAAGCTAAAAGCATAGCTGTAAATATATTTGTTTTTTATTTCATAAAATAGAGGAAGGATTTAGAGAATACATAATGTATCACGCACAGATTCCATTGTTTCAACAAGGCATTATTATTTTGAAAAAAAAAGAACTAATAGGGAATGAAAAACTACCCATGGTACAAAAACATAGCACTAATGAACACAATAATTTTAAAAAATTTACTGCCCTGCATGCAGAATCATTAATTAAGAAACAATAAATCGGATTCCATAATGAATCAAAAATTTTAAATCGTCAATAACTGTAAAAGTTGAGAAATTGAATACTGAATGTAAACAAAGCAACAACCAAAAAAAAAAACTACCGAACATCAAAAAACTAAAACAAAATCAAACTATGCATTATACATTTTTTTGCATCATAAAAAAATAAATAAAACAGAGAATTATAATTAACAATAAGAAGTTAAACAAAAAACCCAAGTTTTAATTGTGAAGTAGTCTATATACAAAAACAACGATTAAAATATAAAAGATCATGAATTCTGGTAGCCAAAATACGTAATACTATAATCAGAAAACAAAGTAATCGAGAAGTGATACAGACTGATTCCTCAGCGAGTGATCGTTTCAAATGATGTAAATATAAAGCAATCACCAGAGTTACTATCACAGATACTACAAAATAGCTATTACTATCTACTATGATCAGGTTTAGGTTTCACCTGCCCCAACCCCGTGAATCTTGAAAGATAAGAAAGTGGTGGTGTTAAAAGTGCATCATAGTCCACTTCAGCCATACTTCGATAACGAAATTTGTCGAGACTTATTTCATCAACGGAACCAAATTTCTTAGCAGCATCCACTTCATGCACACCTGCAACCAGAAGGACAAAAATTTAGTACGAATTTGGAAATCATAACTTTAAAGAAAAATTAAAATCCATTTTGGCACTTGCGATCTCTCCTGAAATAACATGGAAATCAGCAAAAACTTACGCGGCCAATCAACTTGATATGAAGCTTCGAGAATATTGCTACCAATCGACAAACAGACTAATCCAACAATGAATTTAACACCTGTTGCAGGATAAATGTGTTTGGCAAACACTGCATTAAAGAAACGGCGAAATGGTATATTTTTAATACGATAATCCGTAGGCCAACAGCAATTCTGAAATTCTATGCACGTTTAGATCAACAGCAACTCTATTTCGTGTCCATCACTCAACATGCACAACTCAACTAATAATTAATGCGAAAATCTTACAAGCGCTGTCCTGTCCAATATCTGATAGTTTTCTTATTTTCTCTTCAAATTAAAAAATTCTGCCTCATGTTAATCAGTAATCATTTATGCTTCGGCAAAAATAAGGCAAAAGGAAAGATCTCGCAAACAACAAAAATAACTCCATAAAATAACTATAGCAAATAAAATAATCCTACCAAACAACGATCATCATATACAGCAATATAATCATAAAACCAACGATTTGTTGAATATGACTGTTTGAGTAAATTTTTGTCATTTTCAGTATTTTGAACATCGCGCAAATAATTATCCATGTTTTCCTTGAAATTTAATTCTGACCGCATGTTCAATTAAAAGTGTTAGAACCATTAATGAAGCTTAAAACGCTTAAATCAAAAAACAACCTTCCTTTTATTTGACGAAAAAGTAAACGCAAATTTTATTCTTTAAACATGCTAAAGTCGAAAATTATTTGCTTATCATTTGCTTTACTTACTACATGCCAAATGCGCAAATTATGTATTAAAAAATATTCAATTAGGCGAATTAAAAATCTGTACAAAGCAAAAATTACCTAATAAGGTCCATGCAAATTGATTTCAACATAAATTTTATCAATCTAAATCATTCATTTACAATTTGATAAAAATATCACTTACAATATCTGAGCTCTTTCCAAAAGGATGCAGTGTTTCATCGAAAATTCCTGCCAATGAAACAAGATCAATATTATTTCTAAATCGTGCTATCATTTCCAAATCGCTATTATGTTTTGCGCTGCAGCAATAAACGATTGCTGGATCGAGCGGATGCGCTTCCGTATTAAATATATAGCCGCCGGCTGAAAGTGTACACTGTTTTCATTTTGAATATATAACTGCTTTAAAATTAATGCAACTGGTAAGTAAAAAGAAAACAGAAATAAAATGGGAATGCCTCTAATTAACGGGAAATAATGTGCAGAACATCTTTTTCCAATAAAAAAACTCACCATCGATGATGCACTGTTTGTTAGGTGTTTTAACAATACGTGCTATTGTTCCGTCAGCATGGATAAAATTGTCTGGATCGAAGAGCAAATAAAGATATTTTGTGGTTTCGGAAAGGAAAAATGATTCCATCCTATTATTTAAAAAAATCATTTGAAAAAATCTCGGTGATTTTTGATAACAATCATATTTTATATAATCAAATAAAAAAGCAATTACAAAAAAATGAGTAAAAGAAATTAAACCTGTCTTCAATTGAATGATGTTCGGCATTTACAATAGTAGCGTAACCACACCTTGTGCGGCAGCTGTATTCAATAGCCTAAAATTAATAAATTGCGGTTTGATTAATATTTTCTTTACTGCTGGTTTTGTCACTAAATGAACAAATTAATTCAGTAGAACATAAGTGATCGATTGGCTGACTAATGGCAAAATATATTAATGTTTCGTTATACATGCGAAATTTTCATTAATTTAATTTCGTACTGTGTTGCGTGCAAAAATATCGATAATTTTAAAACTTGAAACATATAGAAATCCATGCCAATACAGTTGCCGGCGGTGGTGCAAATAAAATAAATACATAATTAAATAAATAACTTACGTCAGTCATTTCAGCAGCGATCTCTAGCAGCAAAGGATCTTTTGTAGCCCGATAAATATAGTACAAACTTTCAGCAAATTCTGGCCTCAAAGGATAACCAGCACGCTTCGACACCTATATATTCCACAATCTTTCACAAAAAGTAATCATCCGAAAAGAAGAGAACTAGTCCAGTGGAACTTACTTTAAGCTAAATAAAAAATTCTTTTCCTAACCACCTTATCAAAAGCAATACTGTTATAAACACTGAAACCAAAGGCAAACCGCTTCCTGCTTTGCAAGATTGAAGAACTCTGGTGGGAACCCATATTGCCGTATCACTTGACTATATTGATAAATTATTCGTTGTGCATCATCGATATCACCAGTCAATGCCTAACAAGTATGTTTTGGTGATAAAAATTTATTTTACTTAATTTACTGACAAAAATTTAATAAAGAGTTTAAACAACTTACCAATAAACCAGGCCAAAATGACTCCAAAGATTGAAATATGGGCATTGATAATTGACCGCTGGTCATTGAAATCCATACAAACCAATCGTCTCTTCGAATATATTTATTGATTGCTGCTACATATGCTGTAACAAAATATAACCTTTGGAACTGAAAGTAATAAAACTACCTATAATCATAAATATATGCTCATACAGTGTTGGCTATAAGCTTTTTAATTAAGTTTTTTATCTAATGTTAAGAAAAAAAAATTCCATTATCTCAGAAAGTAAAATCAACGTTGAGCAGACTGTGCTTTATGCAGCCAAATAAAATGTATTGTAATATTTGCCACAATAGTGACTGAAGCATCTAATCCAACGTACTCTTGAATTGCTTCATCAGTTCAGGACGTCGAAATAGTAAAGCAGCTTTCGCAAGATACTCAAAGTATGAATCTACACCAGCGCCAATACCAGCATCCGTAGCAGTCCATTCTCCGGTCTCCACATTAATATGATTTCCAACCAAATTTAATGGTGAACGTAATTTCCATAGAGCATTCAAAGCTTTCAGAGCTATTCGTTCGTAATGTGGATTACCCAAAAATATGATATTTGTTGAAATCTTAGCAAATTTGAGCTAAAGATTCTTTAAGCGAGAAAGAAATTCGGTTATGATACTACTTTGTTATAAAGCATTTTAGAAATTTTAACATGCGTCCAAATAATCCATGTAGGGAATATTTCATTCAAACTCATTATGCAAGTTCTCACAGTAATGCGCGACAAAGTCCCAAATTCCAACAACATTGTGCCGACGCCAGCAGTACATGTTATGGTTGTTTCATTCGAATGAAGACCATGCCTGAAAGATTTTACATATGGAACGATTTATCCGAACTAATTCAGCGCGACCAAATTTATACTGCATAACTTTATAACAATTTTACAGCAGTATAAATCAAGCGTAACTCTAAATCTAGTTTCCGTTAGAAAGAAAAATAGTAATATATTTTGATTTTTTCAGATTCCTTGCAAACAGAAAAGTAGGAAAAAACGAACTTCAAGTTAATCGTTCCGTAAGGCATTCCAGTAGCAGATTTAAAAGCTGGTAAAAGCTTTTGAGCGAAACGCTCGGCAAGTCGTAGCAGAGGCCCCGAGCAGGGCCATCCCGGCTCTAATGCCATTCCTAGAGACCGAATGAGAATAATCAGGTTATTTTCACATAAAATCTCATTTTTCCAACAGTACTAAGTCTAAGACTAAGTTATAAAAACCAACCAATGAAAGAGAAAAGTTAACCTTTTACTCGTCCGGAAAGCATATGAGCACTTAGTAACCCACCAATTACCCGTATGTTAGTTTCAAACACTGACACATTAACATCCATATCAACCTAAACAAGAAAATATAAAATTAATTGATGTAAGAAAATTAAATAAAATTAATATAGAAAAATTAATGGATTAATTCGAGCCGAAAAAGTTCGGATAACGCAAAATCGCTGGAATTTTATTAGTTTTTGTGACACATACAGCCTCCTTGTTTTAGCCACGTCCTCAAACATTACTCACTTGTGAAGAGATGTCGAACGAACTAAGTGGGATACTCACTTCAAATTATTAAATTCAATAGCTATCAGGTAACTAAAACTACTCCTAAAACTGAGCTCCAAAAAACTGTGCGTAAATCTATGCTTCAAAAATTGCCTTAAAATTTCCAGCAAAACGGTGATAGCTTCTACATGTTAGGAAAATTAGAAAAAAAAAAAGGAAAAACAACACGAAATAAATAACAGAACTAACGAACTTTAACGGTATCAAGAACGATTTCAGCAGCACGCATGAATTCCGTTTCATTACCCATAATAAGCAGCGTATCCAGGGAATCGATTAGCGTTAAACTGAAACTTCCCCAAGTATCCACACCTAAAAAAACCATAACATGTAGTTTTGTAAAAATAAGCGTCGCACCAACGTTTAAATTTTATACGAAGTAAATAAAGTTTTAAATATTTAATAAGAATCAAATTTTCATAAATTTTAAGATTGCATTCTAATTTTATGTTACCTTCTATTTAAATAATCATACCACTGCCAAATATTTCTTTCGTCATTGAATTTTTTGATTCTATCCAAAAATTAGATGGATAATCTACTCTTTAAGAGAATTTTAGTAAAACGATAAATCAGTATTCATTAAGAGATAAGGACATACCGGAACATGAAAGTGGTTTCAATTCATCCAACGGATAAGCGTGCAAAAGATAGCCGTTATATGCATGATAAAACATTGCTTTCACCTTGTTCCTACAATAAAACTATTAGTAAAAACTTTGCTCTTACACAACAAAATTATGTCATGTTCGAGTGGACTTCAAGATCATCCTATGTATGACACACATATCGCAGAAGAGTCTGACATTTAAAAACTATGAAAACATTGGCACTGGCAGAAATAAGATTATCCTTTTAGGGCTTCTAATTTCTCCAATAAATAAATAGATGCATTTACACAAAGTTTGCATTTATATGAACTCTGAAATTCGGAATCTGCAATCCATAGAAGTCTGTCCATTCGATGTGCGTCATAAAGTACAGCAACCAAAATATTTCAAACTGCTAATGCCTAACAACAGAAAGGAAGAGAGTTTCTATCCAGTGAATTTTCTATCCATGCAAGAATGGCATGACTAACAATTGAATAAGTAAAACATTTCAGAACTCTTACGATACACTTTAATTATCTTTGTTGAAAATGATTGAACTAAGTTGAAAGAAAAATTAAATATAAATGTTGTTTTAGAAAGCTTAGCTTCGTAAACACAAACACTTATAGATAAAATATAATCCTATAAGTCGAATATAAATAATGAAGCAATAAAATGAGAGGAAATGAATCAAACTTACTGATATTTGTTCATTAGACGACGTGGGAAATTGACACATAAAGCACCATCGAAATGTAGCAGTAGAATGCATGTGAGAAACAAATGATAGTACCGAATCATTACCTATAATTTTTGTGTGCTGCAATCATCCCTGCAATTGAATCACTTCCTTCTATGTTCGAAAAATTTGAAAAATGATCGGAATTAAATGAAGCGATAATATACGATTGTATATAGCAAAAAAAAAAAAAAATTCTGAACAATTAAGCGTACTCTTCTTCCCCTAATCTCTCAATACAACAATAATACTTTAAATTATACAAAACAATAAACACCACACACGTAAGCTTACATGCTTAATTGTAAACATGCACAAGCATACCCATACACCCGAACAGCATACTTACACAGATACGAAAATGTGTCCAAATGACTATATTTTACGGAATAAATGTGGTCCGTAAATTTTACATTTGCATCAAATAGTATTTCAATTTTTATGAAAACAGTAAATATTACTGGTAAGAGTAATTTCCCCCGGATAATATGCATGTGAAATGAAGCTAATAGAGCGGATAATTTATAAATGTATCAGTAATGCATTCATTTTATTCATTTTTAAAAATATCGAAATGATAATTTTTAAAAAAAAAAAATTGACATTTTTAATAACATTTACATAATCGATAAGAGTAACAAACAATGGCCGTTAAACAATGAAGTGATTGATATTATTGAAAGATAATTTTAAATTGAATGTACGATACTGAAAAAAAAAAAAGATGACACGGATTGTTGTATGATACACGAAATATTGTATGATGCACGAAAAGGGAAAAAAAAAATTTGAAACATTCATTGATGAATTGAACTTGTAAAATTCCATGAAGTAAATAGCTTTATTTTCAATCATAAATCGAAAAATTTATTTACAATTATTTATTTTCAAATTTTTTGCATTATATTGACAATATATGTATGCCATTACATGATATGAATTTTATTCCCATATTTGCATATCAAATACATGAAAATAGTTCCTGCAGATAGACCAATAGCTTGTAAAGCTGTCGATTGAATACTTCGTTTCAGATCCACTTTGATTTGCTCGTTTATCGAATCACGAATTTCTGGGATCTTTAAATTTTATTAGCTTAATTTGAGTGAAAAATTAATTTATTAATTTTCGAATGAATTTAACAAAAATGTGATTGAAAGTAACGAAAGATTTCCTTTATAATGCTCTCATATTGTATTAGAAATAATGAATTAATTATCAATCAATTAAATGATTAATAAGTATATAATAAAGCAAGTTTAATTAATGTTGAAAGAATGTGTACTGTATACAATAGTAAAGTGACAAATAGCATAAAACATAGAATTCACTTACCAAAGTACCAAGAAAAACATATAAATACATTCCTGTTGATACAGCAAAGACATAATTTTCATAGGCATCATTCGTATTGCCAATTAGTACACCAACTATGAAACCTATATAACTGAGCGAATTCGGGAATAAATTCAATAGAAGAGTTCTTTTGAATCCAAGTCCTGAATGAATTAAGATTGCCAGTGTTCCTGAAATATATGTTGGAATCTGAAATATGATTTTCGAAATATGCAATGATTAAAATATAATTTCTTGAAGTAAAAGTTATATTAAAAAGGCTATTAAAATATACCAAATGTTTAAAGTTTAGAAATTAATCAATTAGCATGTTAATGTGTGGAGCATGTGACATTTTAACATTAAGCTACAAAAGTAGAGATGTTTTAATTAAAAAAGACTGATAAATACCAATCTCTTGTGGAAGCTGTTGAGTGATTACTGCAATACCCACAGAAAAACCACGCGCCAATGAATTCGCAAATGCCGCACCAATACTCATACCATCAACAAAATTATTCAGCACGCTACCGAACATTATCATCCAGGCAACTGTTGCTGTATCCAGTTCTGATGGATCTAATACCTTCTTTTCCGCTACTTCCACATTAACCGATACCTCATCATGTGTATCCATCTGGACTGATAATGCTAATGACATACATGCGTTTCATCGAATTAATTTTGAAATTTCAGAAGTTTTCCAAGTTTCAATTTTTTTCATTTTTTTTTTTTTTTTTTAGAATAAACAATCTAATGGTGAAATAATTTCTACAGATCAAAGAATTTTACTGTTAAAAAACGCACATTAGCCAGCTATTTCGAGATCTTATTTTTCAACTTTAAAAAATGAAATCTTATAATTATTTTTTTCCGTAATAATTGATTACAAATCAAAATTAATATCTTGAAATGAATTTGCTAAATTTAATTTAAGCAAATATTACTAAAGTCATTGTTAAACTTTTTTCCTAACAATATTTCTTCTGTTAATGTGAAAAAAAATTGCATTTGAACTATTCTTTTTTGAAGACTTGTTATCATCCAGTACTGTCAATAAAGTTGTCTGGCATCTGCATGACATCTGGAAAATTTTAATCTTCATTAGATTGAAAAATTGCTAATACATGAAATCTCTTTTCGGATGACAAAAGTTTACCATACATGCTATCTCAGTTTTAATTAATTAATGTAACTTTAATAATAGTGAAAATGAACAAAAAGTGAGTTGGACGTTAAATTTGATTTCATACTTCAATCAGTTTCATTTTTTTTTTATATCAATAATGTTTTAATCTTTTTTTGAAGAAAAATCTATAAAGTTAAAAGAAGTGATACACTAACCCTCCTTGCAAGCATATTACTAACCATCGCAGCTTCAAATTCACTCTGAAATAACATTCATTTCTGAAAAATATAATTTCAAAAAAAATTTTTAATCTATTGAATTTGAATTTCGATGTATCTCTATTATTCACTTTATATGCTTCTAACTATTTCATGTAGATATATATTTCAAGTTCAGATTCAGGTAGACTTTTTTTGGTTCATTTAAATTTGATAGAGAATACATTCATTTCTAACTTTCTTACCTTCAGGCATTCCTTTTCCATTTCATAACATTTCAAGCAATCTTCTTCAACACTATCATGACTGCCAGATGTTAGCTTAATTCGAGAAACCGTGAGGTTATCTTCCATTACTGTTCCATCATTAATATCTTCATTTTCTTTCAGAATTTTGTTCAATGTTGTCCGATGAACTTTTCGTCGTTTTCGATTCTTAGTAATTTAATGAATATTTGATTTTTTTTTGGCAGTTTTAAAAGCAACAAAATTATAAATTAGGCATAGCATTAATTGCCTTACAAATTTAGTGGTTGATTATAATTTATTAAAAATGAATTGAATGCATATGTGAAGTCATTCCTTAATAATTGATAAATCCTATTTCCATAAATTCATAGAAAATTCAAATCATTAAAATATTTGAAATTATAGATTACTTTTCGAAAATGTAAAGCATAAGCTAAAATCCGATCCACTGAAAAAAATGCATACAGTACAATCAATAATATAGAAAGATTCGTTATGTAAAAACTTTGTTCCATGAGATTTAAACCAAGTGCCTGGAAATAAGTGTCAACTTTAGATTTTTATTCAGGAATAATATTCAAGCTTTTTCGATGTTTTAATTTAAAATTTTTCCTATAATTTTCAAATTTCATGAACCATCCAATTTAGGTAATTTTTCCCTTTGGAATTTGTTGTAGAAATAATAAAACGAACTCCTGGTAATAGTATGTATAATGTTGAACCCGAAAGTGTTCCAATGCCGAATGCCAACAAGAATGTCATAAAGAATTCATAAACCGTTTTGCTAAGCAGTGGCACAACAGTAATACAAACTGATGGTCCAAATGCCGTAATTGTTATTATAATAAGACCAAAAGTCCAAACTGAAATTAATAATTTTAGAAGAGACTTTAAATCCCTTTAAGTTCATCATAAAAGTTTGCTAGATCATTTAAAAAAAAAAAAAAAATTACGAAAAATCAAAAAAAACTTTTTAAGTGATTAAAATTTACAAAGTATAATTTTGAGAAAGAAATTTTTTAGAGGACAAAAAGTTTAATTGTTCACAAACTTTGCCAGATATTAAGCATTGAATCGATCATTGTAACTGTTTCCGTTTCATTTCCAAAATTCATTAATGACATCAGTACTTCTAAAAATTAATCAATACATAACAGAGCTCAATTTAAAAATTTTTAATTCGGTAAAATTTCCACAAAACAAATTCAATTACTGTTAGGCTAATTTTTTCCAATTTTATATTTAATAGAATTTCTATTTTACTCTACAAATTTTTTCCTAACTTTTCCTTATTTCATACTTTTAAAATATTCTTTATCATACATGTGACATTTGGAAAAAATTAAATGTTTGAATTTGAAACGTTCCAAATTTATAAATTTCAGAAGTTTCACATATTCTGTGAAGAATGTTTATACTGAATTTAAATTTAAGCTATGCTTGGATAAATATCATCGCGGCTTTTCGCAAATTTCAACTCATATACAAATTCCATTATTAAGTTTCTTCCTACGACTGATGTGATACTAACTGTATAAATAATCTTCAACATTTAAGTACCTTCAGTCTAATTAGTTTTTGGCAATTTCAAATTTACTTAAAAAACCTTGAGAAATTTTTGATTCCGTCAAACTTTGAATAGAACTATAACTATTCCTTTTTGAATTAATTTCAAATTTTGCAGATTTAATTGCGAAAAAGTGAGAAATAAATTAGAAACCGTGAAGGAAAAAAATCATTTATTAGAGAATAAATTCTGTTGTATCATTAATACAAAAAGTATTTGATGTTCTAATTCAAATGGAAAAATTCAGTTAAAGAAATGCAAGTGAAAAAATTGCACAGTTCATTGAAATTTGTCATTTTAATTAATATTGCTTCGCTGAGTAACATTTAAAATATTTATTCTATGATTAAAAAGGAAAAACGAAATAATTTTCTTAAATTAATTTCACAAATATTTAGTTTTAGCATAATTTTGTTTTACTCTTTTTTCATTCAAATTTTACATTGAATTCAAAATAATGAATTATTGTTGCTAAAAATGAAATGCTAACACACATATTTGTCAAACATCAACGTATCCATACGTAATCTACTGCATTTTACAATTTTTCAAAATACATCATAATATTTTGACAGATTTATTGCTACATTACCGTGATAACAAAGAACTATGAGCATTTTTTCAAGTCTTAATCTCTCAACATATTTACAGCATTTCTGTTGTATTGCCATTGAAACAAAAAATTTCACATAAAAATTTAAATGATAACAAAAAAAAAAATTCATCCCTACTAAAAATTGAACTTTTTGATGAAAAGTTGGAAAAAAAATTTTCTTCTAAAAAAGACAGGAAAGTAAAAAACAAAATCTTGGATAAGCTTCCTGCCTTCTTACTCATTAATTTTATTAGTTATTAGAAGAGAGTGAAGAACGATGGTTGAAATTTTCTGAAGTAAAATATTTTGCATTCTGAAAATATTTTCGAAATTTAAAAAAATATTTCTAAATATTGGTTAAAAAATTTTTTGATCAAAGTTAAAAATGTCCTTTTCTTTTCTTCCTTTGATATATCAAAAAGAAAAAGCGCTTTCCATTACTGATGGAACTCTAAAAATTTTCAGGCACGGCTATTAAATTGTTTCTACTGCAAGAAATGATTTAATTATTTGATATCAAAATCTTAAAGATCACAGCAAATTTTAGATTTAAAAAAGAAAACATAATAATTAGTTATTTTATTGATCGATAATTTGATTAATTATATCATTACATTGATATCAATAATATAAGTAGAATTATTTTTAATATAATGTTGATGATAAATATACGATGAAGGTATAGAAAAAAAACTGCTTTAAGAGTGAAAAAAAAAAGGACAGGATCTTATGAATGAGGCAAAAGTACCGGTTTTATACTCGATACCGCCTACAACTTATAACATTGGAAAGTTGTTTCCATTGAATCCTTTAAAACTACTCAACTTATTTAGTTTTCTTTTGTAAACAAAGATTTCATATGGATTTGCATTTACAGAAAAGGCTGAAAAATCAAGAATTGAAAGTATCATTTCATGTTCTGTGCTGCCTTAAATTTAAATGAATTGCAAATGAAATTCAAACGCAGTAAATTGAATCAACACAGTACATTTCAATAAATTGAAATTATCAAATTCAAAAAGTTAAAATGCTTTTTACAAATATTGCAGACAGATAGAGTTATTGACAATTTATGAAAGGAAAAAAGAAAGAATCGATTGATTTTGAAAATGCAAAAATACAGTCATATGATGACTGCAATAAAAAATATCAACAGAGAGTTCAATGTTAATTATCAGTTCAAGATCCAAATCTGCCAAATATAAACATTTATCTAAGAAAAAACAGGTCATCTTTGATGAGTTACTGTAGACTACCAATTTCACTATGCCCAGTTATTAGCAATGTTACCAATTATATAATGTCTAGTTATTAACAATGATGTGCTTCAAAAATTCATTTAATGGAAAAAATGAAAGTTAAATATTTGACAATTCAGTCTTACCGTTGAGTGTTGTAATATTTTGAAAGCTTTTAGACAGTATGTATTCGTTTCCAGAAAGACTTTTGTTAGTATAATATATTTGAAAAAATTTGAATAGTTGTTTTGCAAGAGAAAAATTTCAAGTTCAAAACTTCCATTGAGTTTTAAGGTATCATACTTCAAAATCTAATAAAAAACAAATTATTATTCCAAATCTTAATTATTTTAATTATTGAATTTTATGGCTCTTATGGCGTGGCTTTATTTCTATCTTACCTTCCTTTGGTACTTTTTTTGTGGCTACAATTGGGACAATAATATTGCGTTGCGATATCAACCTGTTATGGTTTTTTAGGCGAAATTAATAATATTTAATTTAACTGAAAATTTCCATTGTCTCTTTCAAACTATTTCAATCTTTCATTATCAATTCTTAATAACTTTCCGGAATAAATCATTCAGCATCGGATAATATTTCTGTTTCCAATCAGAAAATAAACTTATAGCCAAGTAATACTATGCAATTTGTTTAATCACACGAATGCTGCGCATTAATACATAAAGATTCATGTTTTTGAAAAATGTGTAATTGAAGAACGGAAATCGCTGAATTTCTAACCGGTTTTATCACTGAAAGTTTCCAGTGCAAATCGATTGCATAACATTGCATACTTCACTCATTTATTTTGATATGTCTAAAATTGAATGATCGCAAGCGATCGCCATTTGCAGAACTTTGTCCTATCATAAACTAACAAAATTTGTTTTGGGTTTCATTGAAAAACTTTTGCACTAATATTTTGCATTTTTTCTTGTTCGAACTATATGTGTTAGCTATCAATTGAAAATTGATCATTCATTAAATCTGTTAATAAATAAATAAATTAGCTAATTGATAAACCCTAATTAACTAATAAAATGGTGAAAATCATACATAAATTGAAAGAAGAGCATGGACAAAATAAGAAAAGTGAAGAAATAAGCAATATCATATTAATATTGACAGTGCTTAACAGTCTACCAGTTAGTTTTTTTTTCTTTTTAATTATAGTTTCACAAAAATTGCTTGAAATATTTTTGTGATGATAATTGAATGACAGTAACCATGGCGGTAGCTTCCATGTTGTTCATTTCAAGACGATTGAAAAATCGAAAATTTTAATTAGAAATTGTTGAAGATCGCAAGCGGTATGACAAAGAATTGAATTACTAAAATTGGGATGAAATTATCGTGCCAAGCAATGATTAATGCATGCATTTATTTATTTTTTTGTTATGTAAATTTTTAAATAAATTATCAAATTTTGATTGACAGTTTGTTGCTCGGTGCTCTCTACTGCTAATTAACTTGTGATTGCTGTCAAATTTCTGCTTAGCATTTTATTTCAATTTCGATAATTCAAATTTAAATTATTCATTTATAATCCGTAATGCAAATTGAATTGTAATTGCATTTCACAGTGATTATTTCCTTTTACTTTTAATAATTATTAATTTTTAATTAATAACAACATTTCAATCTTATCTCATGCTTCTGCTAAAATTAATACTCTTTCATAAATTTAAATATTTTTTCCATTTCGCTCATTTCTTACAATGTCATCTTGGGAAATAATAATCTGGATTTCAGCTCTGATTGGTGATTTACTTCACCAATTCATCGATTTTGATCGAATTAAAACTCGAAATTATTAGTAAACATGTAAATATACAAGGAGCTCCATAAATAGATACGCACAGACACATATATACATATGCAGGTACACAAATATGCATAAACATATACATACACATTTACATCAGCACATTTACCTTTCAAAATTTTTGACGTAACCATGGTGTCAATGTCCGGTGACATGTCTTCTCTCACCAGCCGAATAATTTTGTTTGCCTTATCTATCGTTTCAACTTTCATCCAATAATATATCGATTTTTTTTTCTACGAATTCCTCTATACTTTCACTCTCAAATGTATCTGTCAACTGTGAGAGATATGTATATATTACATATATATATATATAGGCAAAAGTATATAACATTTCAATTAAAATTGTTATAAAGGTAATCAGGAAGGATTTTGTTTCGATCACGTAGTGTATCCGATCGGATTTCCTGTCGCACATACACAAAAAGGAAATGAGGAAATTTTAGCAGCAAAACGAATGAATTCAAACATAACAACTGCTGCGTGAATAGTTAGGTTTTTTTTTTTTTTTTTTTTTTTTATTTAAAAAAAAAAAAAAAAAAAAAAAAAAA
>JARVGP010000766.1:13773-31839 GCA_029876185.1 Mansonella ozzardi | reverse complement strand
ATTTTGTTTTTGCAGGCTGAAAAAGCAGAACTTGTTTCCTATAATCAACTACGGATTGCTGTAAATATAGGTGATCCGATTCTGATTTCACGCTGTAAATTATATATATCAATTAGCTTGATGCAAACTAAGCGATATCGCGCTGCTGCAAAAATTATTCGGTTATTTTCACATAGTTATGCATAGAGGAAGTGCGTGTAGTCTGAGCAATGATTAAAAGAAAAGAAATTAAATGAAAAATTTAGCGCTAAATACTGACAGATTAAATCGTTTCACTGATATAACAGACATGTTAGTGCTATTGTAGTTTTGACAACTTCTCACTTAGTTTGGGACCAACCTAATTCATTTATTTTTCACAAAGACATTTAAATATCAACCAAATTTTGCTTTCAACTCTCTTTTGAATCAATCACTTTCAGTGAATTGTGCGGTTGAATTTGATGAAAGACTTTTTTTTTGAAATAGACTAAATTATTTACAGCCGACAATATACCGTTGCAAAAACGTTGAAAAATCAATTTCTTTTTCATTGTTGTGAAGGAGTATGGACGAAACTACGTGGTATGATAGAAAATTCCAAACAGGTAACCCAAAATGCTGGCCTTATTTCGAATGAGAAATTCAACGACCATCAGTAATTGAACTTATGAATAGCTTTCGTTTCTAATTCCATGTTAAATATTTGAATGTTTTGATTTTCAAATAAATTATTCTTCTGGACAAAACAACTTTTTCAACAGAAACGACATACATATGATTTGGAGCTGAAATAGATGTACTTCATGATTTAATTGTATTTGAAAGTTTTTACTCGTTTCTCACTGTTTATAACATGTGGGAACTCAATGAAAGTATTAATTTTGTTTAATTACAGAGGAAATATTTGTTTAATTACAAAGGAAATCACAGAAATACATATCTCATTTATCTTAAACAAAATGTTTTGTATTTTCTTATACTTATGCTCCTTGCTGCTCTTTTCTTACAGATTAAAAGAATTTCATTTTTGTTTTTTAGAGCTTTTTCCAAGTTTTTAAATCACAATTAACGAGTAGCATATTTTACTGCATTGATTGACCACATTATCATGATGACATAAGCAATTTCTCTTACTGCATTTTATATTCTAGAAACACGAACTAAGTATCACGTGTTAATTTAAAAAAATTCAAAATATGGACTTTGAAATTGAAAAATCTTCCTTCTTTATTACACAAAGCTTCATTGTATATGCAAACCTTCTGTCTAATCTGACATTTGCGATAGTAGATAAAGCACTTAGTGTAACAATTAAACCAATGCTGCCAACTTACCAATATGTATCCTCCATGTATGTATTTCCAGAATGCAATCTTGTTCTAGTATTTATCGATGCCTAAGGTTATATCTGAATCTTTTTTTTGTTTGCTTATTCTACTAAAAAAATGCATGGGTTTGGCCCCAGTCCAACGCTCTAATCGGCCATCGATAATTCAATCTGACCAACTCGGCCACTGGTCGATACTTTATTTACTTAAGCCTAATTGTTTGTTTGGATTTTCTCAAATAAAGTTCGTTCAACTGTGTTATTGCTACAACAAGTAGTCGGTTTTTACTACAATCAACTCTTCTTTATACAACCCGAATCCTTCATCAATTTAATTCGATTATTAAATCCAATTTTTTATGATAATTACACTAAAACTCTAAAGTAGTGATTATTTTGAATATTACTCTATACCAGTATCATATTCTTCCTTTCATATTTCTTTAAGTTATTAAATTAAGCAATTAATTAATTGATTAAAAATTTATTTATCTATTTAGTACATAAAGCATTTACATAAGCAATCAGAGTAAATTTGATAATAAAAGGCCAAATAGAACTAGAAATGTCACAGTTTCAGGAAAGATTGTCAAATATGAGTGTTACTGTTTCATGTTCAATGAGATCTTATTAAATGAAGAAAAAAATTGCCCAAATGAATAGATAAGTATAAAGGAAATGAATTAAAAGATTTGGAAGAAAAAACATAAGCGATAAAAGAAGTTGATCGGAAAGTTATTGTGGGCAAATATCACAAATGTTACAGTAAGCAGTATTGTGGTACTTGTAAATTCGTGGTTGAAAGAATGTTTTTTGAAGAAATTGGCTATCTTTTAATAATATATACTTTTGGGAGAAAGAAGTAAGAAATAAAAGGATAAAACTTTTGTTTTGATCATTTCGAAAAAATAATTATAAAATCCTGATGTAATTAAATATGATCCATGATTTGTATATTGGCTGGTAAATGATCAATTTATCGTTTGATGTTTCGACAATTATTTACTGAAACAATAACGTATGTTAGAATTCTTGAAAGTTATCGTTCAGGGTGATATTCATTGGTGATATGTAAAGGAAAAAAAGAGTAGTGATATTTCATGTTCAATTCAATGTAATAGATCAAAGAAATTGTTTTATTGTGTGTGACCTATTTGTGTGACCCTAGGTCACCTATTTTCTGACGTAAAAGTTGACAACTGTATTCATCCTAATGCTATCATTTGATCATATTATCATAACACATCCCAATTAATTACATTTGCGTTGCTTGGGAAAAAAAATTTAACCTTAAAATTTTTAATTGTTTTGCTACAAAGCAATAGAGTTATTGAAACAACAATTAATTACATTTATATTCTTTACACCGTTGCAAATTGATCAAGCAATATTCATTATCTTTGTTTTAATCTCATATTTTTAAAAAATCTATTTGTTACTTTTTGATATCTTGAAATTTCAGCAATTTTGATTTTAAAACTCACTCGGAAATAAAGAATGAAAGATCTGGTTGATATTAATTGATTTATAGTTAATGTGTATTTGTAAATCCATAATAACATCAGCTGATTAATTGATATGTGTGTCAGTGAAAATTTTTCAACAAGTAATGTGACGAATTTAAAAAAAAATAAATAGATGAACAGCTATTAAAATGCTTAATGATTGATATATTTTGGCATATTGATTTGAAAGTTCAGTCTTTTCTTTTTGATTTGCTTTTTCTCGAAAGATTTTTTCTTCAATTTTTTTTCGAAATTTTCTGAAAATAATAAATTGTAGAAGAAATGTAATAGAAGAAATGAATAATGTGGCAAAAGATTTGCGAGTTGAAACTAGGTAATTAATCAATCCCTCAAACAGATGTTTCTTATTGTCCTTCTTCTTATCTGTTTATTTTTTTCTATGCGCTTTATCTAGCCAGTGAAGAATTTAGCAATCTTTATAAATTTTGCAATATTTCCACTTTCAAAACTTCAAAACTTGATTGTGGATGTAAACTCATATATAGATAAAATCAAACATTTGGATGACTTTGATGGCATTGTTTTTCGTTAAATTTATTCTATCTTACTTGTGATAAATTTTTTATTCATTTTAATTCAAATTTATAGTAGTAATGGCATATAGATATTTCATCTGTTCGAATATTTGTAGAGATATGAAATCAGCGGTTCCGATGATTCCGGTTATTAAGAGAATCGCGAGATTTTCACAAAAAATTTAACATGGATTAGAAAATCATTTCTAACATGGATTAGAAAAAAAAGTTAAAGCGCATTTTGAAAATCATGCGACTTTATGAAAATTGTAATGTTTTAATAGCTTAGTGCAAATTATGCTTATCCATGTATATAAAGAGAAGTATTTCTGGGGAAGTCTAAAATGACAGACAAATTGAAATCAATGATATTAGATCGAGGACAAAATCAATTAAGACTAATTGGATAACTTTGATTTATCTACAAATAAAATGAAAGTTGTTCGTAGCAAATCAATTTTTCAGTTTTTTAGTTATTGTTTAAGAAAAAACACAAATCAAGTATTATTTTGATATTTTAGAAGGAATGAATTCTAAAATTCTTCTTGTAATTTATGGATTGGTATATTCGGCGAAAGAAGTGGTAATGGAGATTGATAATCCTACGGAGTACAGTAATATGATCAGACAAGTCAACATGCAGAATGATATCATTAACAATCTACAAAGAGTATGTAAAATAATGAAAAATACGATAAGAGAAGGAGATAGTATAGATTAATTTTTATTTTATATTTATCTTTCATTTGATTTTACTACAACAAAGTTTTTTTTTTTTTTTATAGCGTTTGGATAAATTGATGGAAGAAAAAACTATGCGCGATGAAACTATAAATCATATTCGAAGTCAAAGTAAAGGTATAAATATATTGTAAGTGCCAAATAAATGGTTTAGCTGAAAATGCTGTAATTATGATTATCTAAAAGTTATTTTCATCTAGCTTATACTATAATTAATAAATCAAATATTTATAGGAATTTTTTCTTTTTTTGAGAAGGAGCCTACTGTAAATGCAAACCGGGACCACAAGGACCACCAGGACCTTCAGGACCGCCAGGACTAATAGGACTACAAGGACTATCTGGACCACCTGGATTTATGGGAATGACAGGACCACCTGGACCGCCTGGAGTAGTTGGAGCACCTGGACCACAAGGACCACCAGGAGAACCAAGTAGGCATTTTTCGTGCAATTTTTTTTTTAACAAATTCTGCTTTTTATAGTGCTTTTTCTTATTATTGTGCCGATATCATCAATGCTTTCGCATTTCTGCATAATCTGTTTGCAGTCATAGCGAATAATTCTGACACATGCTTGGTAATAGTGGGCAAATGTCCTGCGGGATTCATATCAAATGCAGATTACGAAAAAGTGTTCCAACCATTACTAGGAATGGCTGAAATACCGTTCCATGTATGCTGCAAAGATTTAATGTGATCATTCATTTTTTGTCATGTAAAATATTTGTAGAGGAAATTTTTAATTTGAAAGTTAGTAAATGTGATTAAAAATATAAAAATTTCATATTTGTAATTGCCATTAACATTATTAGTTCATAATTCGCGTGAAAAAAGTAAAATAAAAATAACTAGAGGCGAATCATTCCACTGATCCTTAGAAATAAAAGTAACTAGAGGTGAATCATTCCATTGATCCTTAGAAATAAAAGCAACTAGAGCCGAATAATTCCATTGATCCTAAGAAATAAAAGTAACTAGAGGCGAATAATTCCATTGATCCTAAGAAATAAAAATAACTAGAGGCGAATCATTCCATTGATCCTAAGAAATAAAAGTAACTAGAGCAGAATAATTCCATTGATCCTAAGAAATAAAAGTAGCTAGAGCCGAATCATTTCACTGATCCCAAGATTATTGAAAGCTTATATTGTGGGCGACTCGATGAAACTGTCATCATTTTGAATATTTGGATGTTTGATCATAGCTTCTTACTACTCACTACAAGCTACTACAGCAGAGAAGCCCAAAGAGCAGTCACAAAGATTCTCTGAAATAGTATCTTGGCTTTGGCCATATGTTTCATTGTAAGCTCCAATTGAAAGACATAGAGATATACTATCAATAATACTTTTTAGAATATACATTAAATCAGTCTCGAGGAGAAAAAAATAAGTCAGAAAAATGAAGCATACTTTGCCTAGATTATTAGCCTTTTTAGCCAAATTTTCGTTTGTGAAGCCAACCATGATGATGACGATAATGATGATGATGATGATATCTGGCTAAATTATAGAGGACACAAAAAATCAAAGGTAAAGAAGAATTGGAAAAATCATTCATCTTAAGCCTAAATTTCTACTACCAATANCTAGATCATTAGCCTTTTTAGCCAAATTTTCATTTGTGAAGCCAACCATGATGATGATGAAGATATCTGACTAAATTATAGAGAACACAAAAAGTCAAAGGTAAAGAAGAATTGGAAAAATCATTCATCTTAAGCCTAAATTTCTACTACCAATAAATTATTGAAATAACAAAACTTTATGGTTTTAAGAGAATGCTTCAAGAGAAATTAAGCATATTACATTAATTAATTAGCTTAGCTCATATGAAATTCTCATTTTTTCCCAAATTTTCCAAATTAGTATTGCGCAAGCGAAAGAATTTTTTTCAAATTTTAAAGAATTTTTTTCAATTTATTTTAATTTTTCAAATTTGCTAATTATCATCATTTGAACATTTAGCAAGGTTATACGCAATTCATCAAGCCAAATTCACGTTTTTAGGATGACATGTCGTTAATCAAAACTTATCCCTGACTATTCAACTTCATGCTTATTGCATACATATGCTATCTCTTAAGATAATCTTTGCGAGTAGTTTGCTTTTCAAATTTTAAATTAGCGCAAAGAAAGCCTGAAATTTCTGAATGGGAAATTTAGCATCAACTCATTGCTGCTAACTGATTATCGTAGTCTTTATCTGCTTTGGGAAAAGAGTGAGAGGGAGAGTATTATTGAATTTTTCATTTTCAATCACAAATTTGTTCTCCGAAGAGCAGTCTTTCGTTATTTCTTACAATAATAATAATAGTAGTAGAAATTTTTAATTATGGAAATGAGATATTCATGTAGAAGTGATTTTTGAGGATAAAGATTTTAATTAAGTTTAATTAAAGTTTAATTGATTTTAATTAAGTTTAATTAAAGTTTGATTGAATTTATCATATTCCATTTATCTTTTCCGATAGATTAAATCTAATATATTTATTGCAATATATCGAAATTTAAAAGATAATTTATTTTATAATCAAAGTTAATTGAAGCATTGTTAGCAACATATGTTATACATTTTGAGATATCTCATGAAAGACAGTGTAAAAAGCTGTTTACGAAGTTAACGTATAAAAATAAACGATCACTTTTATAGGGAATATTATTTATTTGTGCATATTTATTTTCAGGCTTTGCCTTTGAAAGTATAGATGAAAAGAGAAGTGAGAACGTATATATCACGTTCATGGGGTTGACCTGAAATGTTTACGGATGATTTGCGTGAAAAATTGCAGAATATTGAATGTAAGGAAGATTTGCCAAATGCAATTATTGTCACCAATGTACCACATGAGGTTTCATTTTCTTTTATTATCTAAAACTTTGACATTTATAAATATTTGTTATTTTGTTTGAATTTTTTTTTTCACTATCAAAAAACTTAGTTGCAATGTTACTTTTTTTTTTGATATTCAGGATAGTATCGGAAAAGTAGGTAATGAATGTAGAAAATGTCAATCAATTAGTGTAAATTTACCAGGATGAATGACAACATTCTTGGTTAAGTTATTTAACGGAAAGTTTAACAGTAGACGTTGTTAATGATATTTTTCGTTGTTTATTTCCCTATAAGAAATCTTGCTAGCTCTAGGGAATTAGGACAATATTCCATATATACATTTATTATTTTCTTCTGTTTATCATTTTTCTCGATGGAAGTTTTCATTGTGTCTTTTTTTTCATTACTTTTGTTGTTTCTTTTTTTTTTCCATCTCTAACAATGTAATAGTTAATTACAATAATTCGAGAGAAAGTTTTTTTCAGGTATTTTCGGTTGATCAACAGAAAGCCAACTTTTCGGATCTATTCACTCAGATCGAATCCGGTTGTCACTTTGATTTTTTGAAAAGCTTTCGACGGGTCCGAATTACTTTCGAAAAGCCAGAAAGTGCAACGACTGCAAAATTGCTTACGCAGCATTTATCTTTTAATGGAACAATTTTAAAATCATTTTTCGCTCAGGTATGTAAACTTTTGTAATAAAGTTATAATCAAGATTTCGTATTAGTAATATATAGTAAGGATTAGTTTGGAAATTTTGCTATCTTTGTTTTTATAGAAAATTCGAATGCGGGATACATCTGATGACGGGTTGCTGAAATTACCAGCGCTGGAAAAACAATTTTTGATCTCACCACCAGCATCACCACCAGTTGGTTGGGAACAAAGTCGCGAGATGGCTCCGGTTGTGTGCAATTTTGATTTGATGGCAAAACTTGCTGCACTAACTGTCGATGACATCTTCGAGGCTTGTCTTTCCTTATCCTTGTTAACTTCCATTATTAGCCTACCAGAAGTATTTGCAGTTATCATGCCATGGTAGTAAGATCCAGAAGTTAACAAGGATATTTTTAGGTGTATGAAGGTGACGAAGATAAACCAAAAATTGTGATACATCCAGCGAACGAGGAAGGAAGCAGTCTTATGCCCGCCCAATCAACGATGCCTAAGACCCCGCGACCACCGACCACACCTAGATCTATACGGAAAGAATACATTTGAATTGGTTCGGTTATCATCCCGCGGTGTCATTTCCAATATATTTATTGTAAATTTACTATTTTACGAAAACATTAATAACCTATAAAAATAATAAACCGTGTTTCTAAGATGTTTTCATGTTTATATTCTTCGTAAAAGAGAAATTTGAAATCAAGAAAATTAATATTCATGATTTTTTTTTTTGCAAAATTATTTAGAGGAACCGTTTTTCAAAACTATCAGTAACTTAGTTTGATTTTGGGTTTTGAGTCTTGTCATCTTTTTTTTCCGAATTCTTTAGAGCTATTTGTGAACATGTTTCTGAACGGTAGTACCCGAACGATAGTATAGTATGACTCTGCGTGTTGAACAAAATTTGCCAGATATCCATGATACAATCATATTTACTGTATTTAATTTTCCTACCAAATTCGGATATGCTGATATGATTGAGTTTTTTGAGGCAAAAGAATATGTTACACTTTAGTGCTTCCCTTCATGTCATTTAAAAGATGCAAACAAGTGTGTAATAAGATATGATGTAATTCAAGTAGCTGTTGAAAAAAATGCAATCGATATTAGTGCATAATTGCGATCTTACTTCCATTTGAGAAAGTAGTAGCAATGGAAGGAAATATTTGTTGTATGTTAAATTCCATTTGACTCATCCAATTGTTATTGGATGCTAAGGATGTTTTGATTAGTTTACTGCCAAAGTAATAATAATGGTAGGTTGAATATCGTATTCACTAGAATTTTGATTTTAATTTGTACAAGAAATCAGCAGTATTTTTTGGCATCAGAATGATGTTATCATTGATAAGATGGAGGATGCAACCTCTTTATAAATAAAATATATTTAATTAAAAGTACCAGTACATTATTATTTTGAAAAGCGATAAGCAATTTTGAAATAATGAAATTATAATTAAGGAATTACATCCTTCTGTCATTGAAAGAATTGATAGAACGAAACTTGGAATGGTTTATTGTATATTTTATAACATTACATAAATGGTGAACGAAAATTTATTATAATATACTCTTATTTTGACCGATTTTTACTATAAAAATTAAGATAAATAGCTATTAATATAAGTAGGCCACCCCATAAATATTGGATAACAAACGGTTTTGAAAAGAACAAAAATGATAACGTAATCGTAACTGCTTTTCGAATAGTCGTTACGGTAACAGCAGTAAATGCTCCTTGAGTACGTACTAAGCCTAATACAGCATTAAGGCCAAGATAACCAGATATGGAAAATAGTGTACCGTAACCATAAGTTTGCAATGGATGCTGAAAAAAAACATATTAATAATTGATAGAAATTAACAAATCTTCTCAATATGTAACAAAATGAGATGCGAAAAAATTATCATTTATCTGCATTTAATTAAGTATTATTATTTCATAGCATAATACATCTGCCATATCAAATAATTCCTCTGGCTGACGATTTCAATCGCGGTTAATTTTATATCACTAATACTCAGTTTTTTTTTTTAAAAAAAATTAGCTAAAGCTTATTTCCCGAATGAGTTTCATTTATTACCCTGGGAAAAATAAGGGATCAATCCATTTACATTTATATCAGAAAAAATACAGTGTAGGCTTTTTTAATTTTAAAAAATTTTTTTGCTTAAACATCACTCAATAAGCCCATTCTTCAACATACTATTTTATATTCATTCAGAATACTGGAACGTTTTGTGTAATAACAGGATGGTTAAGTTTTCTGAAGTTTCAATTTCACGCTGCATGACGGTTTCCATTCGAAGTTTGAAACAAAATAAAAGATAGGGAAAAAAATAACCATGGAAAAAAAATAGAATCCATCCAAAAAATTGCCGTAAATGATCAATACCAGCATTATATATATAAATCCAATGGAATATGAATATAAAACCTGGAAAAATTGACTTTTTTTTTTGTCTTCAAATTCCTTACAAAGAAATTGTTCTAAACTGATATGTCGAAAAATATGAATTGTTGTTATAGATTCTATGACTATTTTTACGAATCATGTTTTTTGGATTTTAATTTCTGCAGTCTAAAAATTTCTGAAATAAAAAACATCAATTTGAATGAGGATTGATAAAAATTGCGAGTAGATGGCAAATTACAAAGCATAAGTTTGAAATGTCTATCTTTGCAAATAGATTAAACTAATTAGCTTGATGAAAACACTTACTGACAACACTTTTCAATACGAGTAAATTATATACTAAAAATCAATCTTTTCCATAACACTAGCTAATGAAACATTTTTTGATTAGGTTACTGATGATTTTAAATGTGCATAATACATGACATTATCTTCATGCTTTATTTTGAGCTTCCACAACTCTATTCCGTTTTGCTTCAACATTCATTGCTCAATGTTTAGCACTTACAAAATATTAAATGAATACTAACCATTTCATTATTGCTAGCTTTATAGGTGCGCAATGATTTCTCCTGAACATTACCAACTATGGCATCAAAAAGTAAAGCAATTGAAATCATTGCATATCCAATAGGATTAAACATGGTAGATGCAATAGTATCGCCTAAGATAAAAATAATAAGACCAAAGCTCATCATACATGCTGCTATAAAATCGATGTATGAGTACTGTTTTCCTGGAAAACGATTTACTGATATATATGCAGTTCTCTCATTCATAAATCAATATGATATTTTAGGATGTTATTAACATTCTTACAAAAAAGATTATTTGAAAATATTTTACCTTGAATAATAATTCCACCAATTAAAACAGGTATCAATTTGCAGCATTTGAAGATTACTTGCGTCGGATAGTTCAAATAACCCACAGCTACATTCGAGAAACCTATTGTACCCACCATTAGTGTCGCTATTTGTAAGTAAATATGCATCGGAATTCTTCTTCTACAACGGTAGTATTTTAATTGACAATAATTGCTTATATGTTTTTTTTTTTTTTTTTTTTAGATATTTATGTTTTAATATCAACTTTTTATGATACATAGATTTTTCTAATCATGTAAATGCAAACATGTCAAATCTATTCAACTTTTAATAAAAAACTTTTTAAATACTAAACGTTGTAATATTAGATTTGCATAAGTTCATTTATAACCTCAAATGCATACAAGCAAGGAAAAAATAGCATATGCGCTTCGAAGATGCTATTTTTCAGTGTTGAATTAGGCAAATGAATCCTTAATTAAAGTGGAAATTAAAGCCTACCATAATAAAGTTTGCATTTTCATACTTGTAAGATAGAAAATAATACAATATTAATCGAGGAAAATGATCATCATTTTAAGTCAGACTCTACATAAAACATCAAGATTGCCAAGAAATTTTCAGAATTTCCAAAATAAACTAAGACAATTCATCACAGAGACAGGAGCTCAAAACTCACTAATACTATCCAATTATATTTTTCATATCAAATATTTTGTATCGAATTACTCATCCATTGAGGTAACGATTTGATGACAAATATTCTGGATTCCATCAGAATAACTTTAACGAAATCTACGTATTTAATGTAGAGATACACTGTATTAGAAATCAAGTCTTTCGTAAGTAATAGCCTCAAGAACCAATATTCATTTTCTACCAATTTTTTTTCAAATCAAAAAAGACAATAAAAAAATACATTTAACAAAGATTTCATTTCTGAAATGAATGCTTTCAAACAGTGAGTTTTAACAAACATAAATATTCGTATCAGTGCGTCGTCTTGACTGTGAAAATTAAATTAGTATAATTTGATAAATATTCTTTTCCATTTCCTATTATCCATCTCTGATTGTTAAAATTACTGTACTGACATTATTAACTGACCCGTGCCAGATAAAAACGGGAAATTGTGATGAGATTTTTAAACGACTTCCTTAAATTTACTCTGTTTACTCTCGTTTCTTGTCCTATTTTTTAGGTTTTCTTTTGTCTAAAAATATGTTTAGATATTAATAAATTAAACTATGGGAAATGACTTTTCAAATAATCCTTCCCGAAAATGATCATTAAGAGGAGCAAAAAACGGTAATGACTTACCGTTCATTTACCATATCGCAATAAAACTTTTCTAACGATGCCAATATGGAACAGATTAAAAATTGAATTAATGTTAAATGCCATCCATATGATTCCATACCATCCACTTTAAATATTAATTCCTAAAAAAAAAAAAAAAAAATGATAACATATGAAATATTGAAAGATTTTTCCTCTACATTCAGAAAAACGGAAGAAAAATCTAAATGACAAACCTGAATAAAACCATATGTTATATAAAAAACGAATACTACACAGCAAAGTGTAATAAATTGCAATCTTTTTGATCTGAAATAAGCAAGAGAAAAATATAAATGAAAAAAATGAAGGAATAAGTTGTAGCTATCATTCAACCTGGAAGTGATGTCAATTTTAACAAAAACCTGAAAGTGATATCAATTTTAATAATTCCTAGAAATAATATCAATCCCAATAGTAGTAACCTGAAAGTAATATGGATGCCGAACAGAGTAACTTCTTCTGCATTTGAAACCATTACTTCTCGCTGAAGAACATCTTTGGTGCTGCAAGGTAGCAGTTGTTGTAATGCCATAGAATGTTCCGAGTGATGCATCCACGAAATCTCATTCATTATAATCAAACATGAAATTATATCAATTAGTAAAGAATTGAAATTGGAAATGAAAACTGAATGACAGAACTGCATGCAATCGTAAGTTTTACAAAAAAGATTTCATAAAATCCTAAAATATCCATCAATTTTTGTTCTTCCACTTTTTTTTTCTATCAATCTGTCATAAATATTTCATTTGTTAATTATGGACATTTATCAAAATAGTATAATATCCCATAGTTCAGTAGATATTGTCAATGGAAAAGAGATGAATGTGGAGAGTATTTATATATTAATAATATAATACGCTCTTCACTGAACTTTTTATGAGAAATGAAAATAAATGATTTTTTTTTTCTTTATTTAGCATAAATTTTCCTTTAATTACAAAATTAACAGTAATGGTCATAGCAGAAATTAAGACAAAAAAATAAATCACTGAAAAAAGTCGGATGGCCATCAAAAATATAATGGACCATTTTTGACAATTTGCACAAACTATGAAAATATTGACGACAGATGACCAAAATAAATAACAATAAGATTGAAATAAAATCACTTTGAGAATTCATATATATTAATTTCATTATGGTCATTTATCAAAATAGGATAATATCTGATAGTTCAGTAGATACTGTCAATGGAAAAGAGATGAATGTGGAGAATATGATATATTAATATAATACGCTCCTTACTGAACTTTTTATGAGAAATGAAAACAAGTAATTTTCCTTTAAATTCAAAATTAACAATAATGGTCATAGCAGAAATTAAGACAAAAAAATAAATCACTGAGAAAAGGAGGATGACCATCAAAAATATAATGGACCATTTATTGACAATTTGCACAAACTGTGAAAACATCGATGACAGATGACCAAAATAAATATCAATAAGATTGAAATATGCTAATTACATTGGAAAATCACTTTGGAAGGATTATAAAAATTGATTAAAACATATTCAATATGTAAATTTCCCATCATTAAATTTAAGGAATTTTTAAAAAGTTAAAAAAGAGCTGTTGCAATAGAAATTTTCTGGCAACAGTGAGAGTAGATTTCCATAAAAATTCCGATTATTTCTATTTTAAAATCGATTATTTTTATTTTAAATTCCGATTACTTCTTTTTCTTCCATTCTAATTTTCACCAATTCTTACGTATAAATTTGTTCCTTCAGTGATCTAAATAAACGATTAGAAAACTACTAATGTATGTATCATTGTTAATTAGTATTGACTTTTATATCAATCAATGATACTGATGAAAAATAAGATAATACTGAGCAGTTTAACAATATTACTTCTTCAGTACTCTCTCTTTTATCCATAAACTTAATATCATCCTTGTGTAATACTGATAGGTAAGTAAATTGATATTTCTGCCTTGTAACTTGTGAGTCAGAAGTATATCAGCTGAATTTACATTGCACGAAAAAATAACACGATTACTGTTTAAATTACAATGATTAGTAACGGAAAACAATGATAATAACTGTAATTACAATAATGATATCATATAATATTAACGAGTAGAATTTTTTTTACATACAGTATAAAATGTAAACTTATCCCAATTATTCAGCCCCACTTCTCCAAGAAATGTAAGATTGCGGGGATACTGTAGAATATTTTCCAATTTGATTAAAAAAATGCAAAACGTAAAAGGGAGAATTTATAACACGGATATTTTAGATGAAATCAGTTGCTTAAAAAATAAAATCGTCTTTTCAAGGCAATGAAATACGATGAAAGTATAAATATACTTATTAATCTCGTCCAATATCATGTATTTCGCTAATTACTGCATCATTCCTCTCATCGATCTATCGGATGCTTGCAGTTTCCCTAAAAATACGATCTTATATTTTTTCATTTTACTTGTTTATTGCTATTCAAATCATGACTTTATGAAATCAGCGAATAATATTATTTCATGCAAAGTGTAATTATCATATTTATATATATTGTTTTTTAAGTACTAAATGTCGAAAAGTCAGGAGTTTTAAGTACTAAATGTTGAAAAATTAGGAATTTTAAGCACTAAATATTGAAAAGTTAGGATTTGTAACTATTAAATTTTAAAAGTCAGAACTTTTAAATATTAAATGTCGAAAAGTTAGAACTTTTAAGTGCTAAATATGAAAAGATAGGCATTTTGAGTATTAAATGTCGAAAAGTTGGGAGTTTTAAGTACTAAATGTTGAAAAGTTAGAAGAGCTGTTCCTAATATGTGTTCTCATAACTCGCATATTTAAAATGTCATTATAATAAAAGTAGAAATATTTACAAAACTCAAAATCTACTGTTGTATGCAGGCTTTTTATTAGTAAAAAAAATGAGCATATTTTCTTCGTCGTATGCGATCATAAGGCCTATGGCACATTAATTTTGATATGTTTTTACAGATAAAAAATAATTGAAAAAAATAAAAATAACACTTTTAAAAAACAAAAAAAAGTAAAAAAAAATTTACCTTCAAAGAGTGGGAATGGTAATTCAACTGCAAATCTGAATAAATAAAGTATGATTAGAGAAGTTGCCGAGTTGCACTGTACGCACAACTTGCTTTAATCAATTGTTCGGATATGCCACCACGCCAAATGCCGCCAATAATTTTGCAATGCTGTCGTTGTACTGCTAGAAACGATAATTGTCGTAAGGTTGCTGGTTCAAGTGGGACAAATGCTACGCCATTGGAACATATAAATGCGAACTGTGTTTTTGAACAGACCTGCGAGAATTTTGTTTTCATAGATTATGACTGTTATAAGCTTGATTTCAAATATTAACTTATCCAGATATATGCTTAAATGCAGCGTAAGTTGCATATGCAACTATCTAAGATATGCTTAGGAACTTAATTTCGTATTTCGATGCAATGAAATATTTTAAGTTAATGAAATTTTGTGCCAATAATAATATATGAAGTAATCTTTTAGCATAAAAACTATCAGTAAAATTATAAAGAAATTTACTCCATAAAATCGTAGTTGAATATGCATAGGAAGACGATATTTACCCGCTGGCATTACACGATAAACTTTGTGCTTATCGTCAAATATGATACGGTAGAAAGCGTGATAAGCGTGACGGAAAATCTGCAAAATAAAAGAAAATTTTCTTTTTCGTGAAGAAATTTGATAAATAAAAATAATGATTGTAAAAAAAAAAATAAAAATAATAAAATAAAAATAATACCTTAAATAAAAAATAACTGCGTGTTAAACAAATATAAATTGAATAATTTCTTTATCTATCACTTCCAAACTATGAATCTAGCGACTCGATGATACTCAGCACTGTATCGTTAAATTCCCCTTTTATCTTCATTTATTCTGCATTTTACTAGCATAAATCTAATCCAAAATTTTCTAGCATATCATAAATTATGTTGTAAAAAGGACATAGTCGAAATATTTTAAAATTAATTAAAGAAATAAACAAAATATACCTTTGCAATGCAGATATCTTCACTGACATAAAAAGTAAGTGGTGATTCGATTGCACCCATTCGATGCACTGTTCGTCCATACGTTTCACTGATGCCTCTAACTCGCAATAGGTTCAACTTTAAACAAATAAAATTCATTTTGATCGATATTTTAAATAGTTGATGACGCTTTCTAGAATAATGCCTAATTAAAGCAGCTAAAAGCTGTTAACATTCGATATTCAACTGCAAATAAGTTTTACAATTTATAATGTTAAATATATCTAGAAATAAGAAACTACATCAGTAGGCGTATCTGATGACGGTGGATAGGTGTTCCAGCAATTATTTTCTCCATCATAAACAACAATATCGTGATTATCTTGCAGTTTAAATACTCTCCTTTTATCACCATCCAAAACGACCGGGAAACGACTACATTTCTCCTCATTTTCATCCGCACTAATTGTTTCACTGATGATTACAAACGTCATACTATCCTGAAAGAGACTCTTTAGAGGTTGTATTCTTTTGATAAAGCTAAACCTTGACATTAGAAAAAGAAACCTCAAGAAGTGTTATTTTCCAAAATGGAATTGGTCCCATCACAACGCTTCTCTCATACATATAGAGCTGATTTTTTCCACATCCAAGTACAATATTCTCCAAAAAAACTTTATTCTCAAATTCATCGCCAGATACTTCATCTAAATTAAACGTATCACATGCACCGCTATCCATGTATATTCGCAACATCGATATTCGAGGTACATCACAATCCTACAACAATCAACTGTAATCATATTTTCTCTTCCAGTTACTTGAACGGATACAAATCAAATTTACTTGACTCATTTTGATGCATATATAACAGTCATATTCTAAAAATCGGTTAGTAATCTATTTTTTAGAATATTTAAAAAATTTATTACTCTTTTTAACATCAAATCCTATTCAATCCTAACATTTCTCAATCATATCACTAAAATGAACTGCTGTTTTAGAAAACATCTAATTTTTGTTTTCTTTATTCACTTAGAAATAAAAAAAAAAAACTCTCTTGTTCAACTCTCTACTTTCCTTACGCCTTCTCTCAATTCTAATTCTATAACTTCATAGATAGATCTATAAAGATCCAAGAATAGTCAAACTTACGAATAATGCAACAACAAGAGCATAGATATATGGTTCATCGGGTGATACGGCGTAAAAAGAATAGAAAAGCTGGATAACCGGAAAATCGAATAACTTTGACCAAGAATTTGGTATGAATGAATGTATGGACCATATTTGGATTCGATCAGTACAGCATGGCGAAATATACAATTGATGATCCCAAAAACCAATTTTCATTAGCCGATAATTACGTAACTCCGGAACAACTCCGAAAATGCGCATTTTGTAAAGAAACGTTGCTAACTGAACACCTGTAATCTGAATTAAATGTAACTAATAAAAATAAGTAATGTGAAAGAATTTTTTAGAACATATTGCATCTTTGTTATTTTCCAGAAAATGAAAATGAGGAAAAATAATGTATAGAAGATGATTAATCAGAAAGTGAAAATACTGATGAAAAGAAACTTCGTGATAGATGATAACAGAGAATCTTGTTGAAAAAAACCCCGTAATGGATGATAACAAAGATAATATTCTTGGAGAAAATCCCGTAATGGATGATAACAAAGATAATATTCTTGGAAAAAATCCCGCAATGGATGATAACAGAGGTAATCTTGTTGAAAAAAACCCCGTAATGGATGATAACAAAGATAAAATTCTTGGAAAAAAACCCTGTGATAGATGATAACAAAGATAATATTCTTGGGAAAATCCCGTAATAGATGATAACAAAGATAATATTCTTGGAAAAAATCCCGCAATGGATGATAA
>JARVGP010000766.1:0-13676 GCA_029876185.1 Mansonella ozzardi | reverse complement strand
GATGATAACAAAGATAATATTCTTGGAAAAAATCCCGCAATGGATGATAACAGAGATAATATTCTTGGAAAAAAAATCCGTAATAGATGATAACAAAGATAATATTCTTGGAAAAAATCCCGCAATGGATGATAACAGAGGTAATCTTGTTGAAAAAAACCCCGTAATGGATGATAACAAAGATAAAATTCTTGGAAAAAAACCCTGTAATAGATGATAACAGAGATAATCTTCTTACATCCTTCTCAAAGTTTTGCGATTCTTAATGACTGAGCAGAACAATTGAACAAATGTTAAATCAGAAAAAGAAAAAAAAAACCTGACAGTGTTGTTGATAGCTTATAATTGAAATGCAGAGGAAAGATCGAATCAACAATTTTTTTTAGTTGTTTACCATCGCACAAATTTAATCCATATGAATTTCAAAGTAAAGCATTCAATCAAATAAACATCCTTTCATCCAATCGATAATTCCACATTTTCATTGTTTAATTGATTAATTATAGTTAAGTTATAGTACTGAAGGAAAGGAAGGAAAGTATACATAGTGTGTGTGCAAAAAATTTCTGGAAATGTTGTATCATTTGTGCAAAACAATTAATTAACATTGATTGAATTTTGAATTGCTAATTTTTTGCTTGTTTATATTTCTTCTATAAGATCTTTACAAAGTTTCATTCTTTTACTTATTAAATGAACTTTTTATTAAATGAAATTAAATCGATTAAATTAAATTAAATTTTTATTAAATGAAAATTAAATAACAAAATTACTTATTAAATGAACTCAAGAGAGATCCATAGGTCTCCAGGAATGTTTAATAAACTAATAATTAGCCATGCAAACATTTTACTATAGCAAATAAATGTTCGAATAACACTAATGAAAAAAGAGAGTGAAAGAGAAAGAAAAATGTATTCCTTTTTTTTTTAAAAAAATTAATTTATTCCATGCACTATTTAAAGTTATACAAGAAGGAATGATGAGTTATATGTTAATTTATAGTTACTGACTTACAGTATTCCCTATGAATTTAGGAGTAATGCTATAATTATTTTCCATATCTTTTAATTAATTGATTAATGCTTTTCTTGTCAATGTCTTTCCAGAATAACGTATTTTTAATTTTTAAGGTAACATGAAATTATGGCAAAAACAAACATTCAAATATTTGTTTGAAAGATTTAACTGTCTAAGACAAACAAAAATTGAATATTTTTGGATAACTCAATAAAATCTCATAAAAAAAAAAAGTTCAGTGAAAAATCTAAGTTCAATAACCATTTAACAATCATTTACTTCTTTTCAATTGTATGCATTTATTTACAAACAAAAAACATATATAAATGCAATGCTAGGATTGTTCAATGAAAAAACATACTGTACGCATAATCTCTTTCAAAGGGCATTTCGCTGGATACCTTTCAAAGGAATCTATAAGATTGCATGATGGCATTATTCTTTGATGATGTTATTTGTATTTTTTAGTAATCATTTAAATTAATTGTACAGTATACCTGCATTATGTTCTAATATTACGCTAATTTAAATAACTGATTTTAAGATACTGGAAAGTGCCTCTATACAAAAAACTTTCAGACCAAATTTTTTCAAAAACAGCAGAATAAATGAATAATACCTAAAAATTGAAATTATACATGAAATGCGAATGACATTAATGAAATTAACAATCATTTCCAGTTATGTATATTAAAGCATAATTAAACTATCATATAACGAGATCACATAATTCTAGAATATATAAGAATTACATTGCGTTTTTCTCTATCTAACAGAATTGAAATTGAAATTCCCTTCTCCAAACTAATTGTTTCCCTTTCTATATAAATCAAAATTGAAGTCTGAATTTTTTGAAGCTTCTAATTTGAAAGGAATTCTTTAAATGGAATTATCGATTCATTATTTCAAATATTAATACTTCCGGATATTCATAATCAATCACATCTGTTTTAGTTGTTTGCCAAGTTCGAAATAACATGATCATCCAAAAATCATCATTGTTTTAATTCAGTAATACATTCAGACGAGCCGCATCTCTTTCCCTGTAAATCATTAGACATATTCAACGGCAATTTTTTCAATAAGCTGAATTCATTTTGAATGGACATTAAAAAAGAGGTGTAATGCTGAGATAAAAATATTCAGAAATATTCGGTTAAAGAAAATGATACAGAATAAGAAAAAAAGAAACCGTTTGCTGGATCTTACACGTGGCTTAGAATGGCGCATATCGTTTGAAGACATATGTGCCATTTCATCCTGATACGATAAGAATAAATCCAACATTTGAGAGTCTGGCGGCTATAATTTTAAGTTACAGTTATATAATTGTATGTTATTTCCAGCATAAACAATTACTGTTCGCTGCTTGATAAAAATTAAATCTATTCAAAAGCCATTAACTGTTAGTTTCTAAAACGTGTGGTATTTTAAGAAAGTGTAGCAAAAATAGTGTATCATAGGGAAAATAATCATTTTTGAAAAAATGATCTTTTTTTAATTAAGATTAATAATAAGAGACATTACAATGATGCTGATATATATCACACATCATGATACGTTGAACTATCTGAAAGATTTTAAATAATGTCCTTACTCCATTCATGTTAAATTGATGACATAAAATGCTTTTAAAATGTAAATTAAAAATTGTGAATAAACCTCGTAGAGCAATTGCGGTGCTGGGTCACATATTCGCATGTTATTTCCAGTATAAGCAATACATTTTAACTGCCAATCCCCTATTTCCTCATTCCAGCGAACATAACGTTCAATGAGTTCTAAGAATTCCGCTGGCACATAGTTTTCTGCAGCAAAGTATTAATTAAATTCACTCAGCAATTCATCACCGATAATACTGTTGCAAACAACCTAAGAAAAATGAAGGAAATGAGGCAAAAAAGAAAGAAGTAAATATATAAAAGATCTGCATATACAATAGAGAAAAAGCTTTTTAAATCATCTGAATTTACAGCTATTTTACAAATCCACAATTCTAGTACGCAGTATTCTTCGGAAAACTCATTATTAAATTCCTATGATATTTTAGTTGTTACAGTAATGCTGAGCTGTCACAAGGTAATTCTTCTAAGTTTTAGTAGTTCGGAAATAAATATCCTTCTCATTGATCACATCAGCTTGAGTAGCTGCTATGATTCTATAACGTTTACAATTGTTCTGGGAATGAAATATTATAGATACTCATTGTTTTCTCTAATGCTACCAAAAGGTTTACTACTTTTCATGTGAATTAGGATGTGTATAACTTCTCACCAATAATAAGCATTTGCAAGAGAAGTTCACTGCGAAGTTGCCGAATACAATCCAAAAGACCTTCCATCTCACGCTGATGTTCAGTTTGTAAATCGGCTAATTCCCTTTTTGCAGCAGTTAACATATTCCAAACTTTTTTTATCTTCTTCGTCTTTCCATGTGCTTCTTCTGCTAAGGTATTGTATTTTTCTTCTAGATCAATCCTACAAATAAAACCACTTATCAACAATATAATTCCTTTTTCTCATTTCACATTTCATTATATTGCAACATGCTTTGAAAGTCTGGAAAGACTTTTATTTTTTTTCTTAATAATGAATAAAACAATCCTATAAAAATGGGCGAATCCTATCATATGAAACTGATAGAATTTCATCATAATTCTTTCATATATTGTAGAAAATTCAACAGCAAAAGACCGAAATCTGTATAACTTATGTTAATGTATTAACAAACTGCAAATGGAAATTTTACGAAAAAAGCTGAAAGAATCGAAATTCTCTGCTGTATTCCAACAATCATGTTAACTTTTTTAACGAATCGAACCTCTCCTGATTTTTTTCTGCCAATGCTTGCTTCAGCTGCGTCTCGTTTATACGTCCACGCTCTAACTCAGCATTACTTTGCTCCAACAATCGGGCTTGCTTCTCAGCCTTCTCAAGCATATTTTCACCACCAACGATAATCTTTTTCTCAATTTGCTTCAATTTACTCATCAATAAATCATGATCTTTATGAGATTGCGCCAGTTCTTCCTAAATTAAATTTTTAAAGAAGTCCAAAACGGATATATGATCCAAATGTACAGGCACACGTAAATAAGTATTACAAAGAACTATAATAATAATTTAGATTCACATAAGTTGGGAGAACCTTGATTCGTTATAGTAATTAAGACAAAATGACCGAATGCAAATGACCAGGAAGGGTTAGAAATGATTCCGCTAGGCGTTATAAATCATTTGTAAGATGTCCGAATAATGCTATGCATCTCTATTATGATCAACAAACACTAAAATGAATAATCCACTGATCAATATTGAAAATATATATTATGAATGTACCTCTTTAGCCCGAAGTTCCGCAACCAACATTTCACGTTCTTCTTCAGCCAGTCCTTTTCCTTTCTGTAATTCATTTCTTCTAACTTCAAGCGTTTTTTTCAATTCTTCAATACGATCACTACGGCGGTTTCGCGACTGTTTCTGATCTTCATGCAAACTCGATCCACCTATTTCTTCTTCACTTCCGCTTGGATCTTCTGCAAATTATTTTGAAAGTTCAAAATAAGGTGATTCATAAATAAGTTGACATCATAGACTCCACTACAGCGAGACTTTACATTTCTACAGGAACCTGCGCAAACATTTAGTAAGGTGAGTATAAAACAAATAAAAGAATGTGAACTCAATAAAACCACAAACTATCTGTCAAACCTTTTTCAAGTAAACGTTTAAGATGCTCAATTTCCAACTGGTATTTTCGTAATAATGCATCTTTTGGATCCTCATTAATTCGAACCACATTTTGTATATTTTTGGCGCGATTTGCGTATCTCAAAGTGGAAACAGTTTCATCGTAATTATAGGAAGCAGGACCAATATTGGCAAACTGAAATGAGAGAACAGATTCTTTGAAATCTCACAATATTTCAGAAGACTATTTCATAAAATAAGTTCAGGATAACACTCCCTGAATTGAAATATATCCCTAGTTTCATGATTGTAACTTCCAGTTTTATGCAGAATGCACAACTGCGAGTTTTTTACTGATAAATGTCTAAAGCCAAATTATCTCACAACTACTTACCATGACAGTTTTCGAATTACCACCTAAGGAATCCTGAAGTAATCGTGTAAGTTTGGAATTTCTATATGGAATGTGAACCGTCTTCGAATCAACCAAAGCGCTAATAACATTACCGAGAGAAGAAAGGGACAAATTGATCTGAGCCGCTTCTTTTAATCGATTTCCACTGCTACCACTCTTTACCTGCCTTTCGCTACCCTAAATTACGACCGTTAAAATGTCTCAAGATGTACATTACCAAAAAAATGAAAAAATTAATGTAGAAAAAATACCTAGCAGTGTCATTTATAACTCAAACATAACTTCGCAAATTTCTTTCAAAGTTCATAATGGACTGAAATATTATCAAAATACTTTCTGAAAAGTACAATGCATGGATCAATTATTTTGCGTTATTGATATGCCAGTAGACGCACTGCACTGAATGATATAAAAGTATAAAAGTACAATAATAAGACCTACAGCTAAATCGACAAGCTGTAATTTTCCTTGTGTGATATGGCAACGATCACCAATCTTTTCACTGCATTCAATCGTTACTGTAAACAACGCATGGGAACGTGAACTGTCCACATTCATTCTTGTTGCACCAGTTGATCTATAATTAGGAAATAATAAGAAAAAATTTCTGATCAAAAGTCATCTTACAATTTGAAATTTATATCGGCTGCCAATTACACTCAATTCACATTTATTATGTAATCTCCTTTGTTCGAAAAAAAGTAACATACCTATATTTGTTACCGAACTCCATGATGCGTTCCATATGATCTGCATTGGAAACAGTGATACTTGATAGATCTTTTACATAAACACCAATGTCTGGTCGTTCCTTAATAAGATTCAAATCAAACTACGAATCTTGATAATCAAACAAGAAAACCAATAAAAAGGAGAAAACATTCACTTCATTTAGTTTGCTATTAATTCGACCAGTACTATGTTCAGATATGAATGGTCAAAAATGAAAAGTCTTAGAATTTAATTAAAAATAAATCAACGATTAGAACAGAATAAGTGATACTGTTGAGTTAGTGATACTGTTGAGTTGCCACATTTACATCTACTATTATTTTCATTATCAATCTAGAGCTTTAGTTAGATTATTATTCATACCTTAATTTCAAGGCCATGTGGTGGATTTTTGGCTAGCAAATCTCGGATCTCTTCATTGTAAATTTCCAAATACGAAACACGAACAAGGAATGTCTTATCCTGCTCACATTTTGCCACATAGTCAAAAATATGCGCAAATGAATTCGGAATTATTCCAGGACAACTATTATTTCCCAGCATTGTGAAGGTTTTTCCAGTGCCAGTTTGGCCATAAGCAAGAACAGTACCTAAATGAAATCAGACTCAAACAAGCAGCAATTATAAAGAACAAAATTATTTCCAATCATCTCTGAACAGAGAAAAATATCCTTCAATTCCAATATAGCAATTTATAATCTCATTGAAAACATCTTCAGCATAACAAAATAATTTAGCCTTCATTCTCAATTACCATTCAATATCCAAAAAAACTGTCTTCTATCTCTCAGTGAATTTATACTAATAACTGCAGCTGTTTCCCACATTTATCATTTTAAAAATACCACAACCAGCTTATATCTCTCGGAATCAAACTCAAGATATCACTGACCGTTATATCCCTTCAGCACATTGTCAACAATGTGTCTTGCAGCGATGTTGTAAACATTAAATTGGTCGCAATCTTCACCAAATACAGCATCGAACGTAAAAATACGAGGTGGTTCCTAAGGAAAATTTAACATCTTATTAGAGAATTGTTTTTAATTACCATAACAAAAACAACAGATAGTATGGATAAATGCTTTAGTTATCATCGACGAAATATTTTTCACTCGAAGGGATTAACCCATGACCTCCTTAATATGTATCATTCCATTACGTTACGAGAAATTATCAAAGCATCCCATTATATCATTTATTATTTCGTGTAGACTGATTTCCAATAAATTAGAAATAAACTCGGCAATTTCGTATTCGCAATATTCGAAGTAGCTAATTTAATAACTTGTCAACAAGCGCTGCATTTAAATTAAATCTACCTGGTCATTGTTTGGATTAGTGACGGCGACAGAATTGCTAGCGCTATCCACAGATACAATTTTTCGGTGACCTTGTTCACGTTCTATTTGGCTCAGAGGCCTACAACGTACTACTACACGAACATTATCTACTTCCTGTACCTCCATTCACCATACTGGCTCCTATAACATGAACCAAGAATTACAACTTTTTAAAGCTAAATTTACCAGAAATTTATATGCTGCAGTTTGAATGCGTTTCTTGTATTTCTTGATATATGTATAATTTTATTCAAATCAATAAGTCCCATACAATGATAATTTCAGGCCCATAAATATCCGTGACTTTTCCTTATCTTGATATTTTCCTACTTTTATAATGAATGCTTAAATTATTATCCCACCAATTTTGTTGATTTCTCGATTGAAAATACTATGGAAACAAGCAATTAAGCGCATTGCGACGCAAGGAAAAAAGGACAGCGAATTTTTCGCAGAATTTCCATTTTCATTTGCTTTTGTCAAAGTCAACAATATAAAAATAAAACATTTACAGACATTACAGTAGTCGTCAAGCCTATTAAAACAGACCAAATAACAAGAAAATATAATAGCTGCAAGCTTATACAAATACAGAACTATATATATATATATATATATAATTAGAATATATACAAAAGCATTAGTGATCATAGCAAAAACATTACTATGATGGAAAAAAGACTAAGCTGAATGGGTTGAGAGAGAAATTCTTGTGATTACAGTAGACGGTAAGCCCATTAAAACAGACCAAATGACTAAGAAAATATAAAAGCTAATTGCAATATATCAGATTTTGAACAGGTGAACTCTTCGGTGTGTACAGTTTAAGTAAAACTTTGCCCTTTTTTATAATTATCACAACTTATTCTTTCTGCTTCCCCAGTATCAGTGAAGTTAAGTTTTTATCATTTAATCATAAAATATAAAACAAAATTATAGTTTGCACCATATATATATATAAATGTTTTACATTATTTCTTTCTTCTAATCACTGTTTAATTCACTGAAGTCACAGGTATATATGCATAAATATCAATTTTGCAAATATATTAAAAACTAAAGCAATACAAGTCAAGGAGCTTTCGCAGTCCGAAACAAGGGGATATCAGAAAAACACACGAAATTATGTAATCAGAGATCAAAAAATATATAATTACAACATACGTAGGGAATGAATAAAACGGAGTATTCATCTATGTAAATTGTAACTCTTTGAACAAAAATTAAATTTTACAACTGACTCTAAATTTCTAAAGAACATGAAGTTTTCCCAAAAACTTTCCCGAAATCTACCTTTCAATGACCAAAGAAAAGCGATAATGGGAGCTGATTTAGCACAACATTTCACACTGCAGATTGTTGCATAAAACAAGTGGTCAAATCTTACAATTATCTTGTTTTCTTGAGAATCTCAACCTATGTGAAAAAATTAGTGAAAAGAAACAGCGTCATAAAGCTACTTCATCAATAATATCCAAATTGATTTGTTAACGGGTTGCCGTTGCTGATTCCGTATTGTAGTTGACTGCGTTGCTTACGAAATCAAGTAATCGGCGCGCGTACTGTAAAAAAATTTGAGATTAAAATAATGTTAATCATCATTTGACTTAAGAAAAAAAGTGCAGTAGAAGATCCTATCGGATATAGCTCTAGACATAGCAGCTTTGGAACAAAAACTTTACATTTCAAAAATTGAAGTCAAAGGAATCGAAATATCTCATAATAAACGAAATTGACCGTAATCATGCAACAAAACAATATCACGAACAGAAGATAACATGTAATTTCAAGACACCTGCTTGGGGGAATTAACTGATAAATTCTTTTGCAGAGTCATAAAACTAAAGACACTTCTAATAGTTTAAAAGTGCCCACAAAGGAATTGCAGAAATTGCTACCTGATCAGGTTTTACCGTTGATATATTATCCGCATCCGAACCATATTTAACAGCTTTTGCAGCTGATGCCGTCTTTTTCTTAACTCCGTAATAAGTTAGTATATCCACAAGACCGATAAAATATATTAACCGTTTATCGCTTTCTGAAATGTATCTGTTTTGTACGAATAATTTATAAAGTGAAATTTACGAGCTATATTAAAACGCCACTAACTTTGCGGATTAACATCGATCATGGACATCGATAAAACTTCAGCGAAAAGGTTCATACCTAACTAATGCCAAGTCCACTCGTAGCTCCCATACCCGCCACAGCACATGCAATTAATGTTATCAAATCTCTCCCACTCTTATTTTTAGTGAAATCTTTAACAGGAGGGACCTCTTTAGTCTTCCTGTCTGCCATCGATTTTTCATTTTTATTTAATTTTTTGTCCATCGATCTCTACTCAGCTACAAATATATATTTTAGCTCAAACACTATGGACTAACTAATCTGCTCAAATGCTACGGATTAACCAATTTATACATTCAACATGTTTTGCTTATTATAAATTTATTTCTCCTTTGCTTATTTATATTACACTTAAATATATCAAACTAAAAAGTAAGGATAGGAAAAGGAAACTATAGCTATATAAGTCTCAATGGTAAAACATATACAGTAAAACTTACCTGGACTACTTGGTATTGCATAAAACTCGTCATCAAGATCTGGTCCGCAGGATGGAATTGGAGCAAATGCACCTGTTGACGGCAACGGTGAATCTGGTGGCGTTGGAACAAGTTCATCACCCGAAATTTCACCTTCAGATGGTTCAACTGGTTGTTGAGCTGCTGTCTCTTGTTCACCCTTATCCATATCATGGATACCTAAAACAGAAAAAATAAAACACAAGCTGCAAATTGCCTAATTTTTACAATAAGACTTCCTATTCATAATGCACACTTTTTCTTCAAATTTCAAACTAGAAATGAACTAACCAACTAGAAGCGAATAATCCATCAAGTGCATTCTTGCCAAGAATTCAGCATCATCACGCAACATTGAAAGCAATTTTTCACGCGCATCAGTTGGTAGTATTAATTTGTACTTATCTTCCAAGAAATCATTATCCTTAATCAGAAAATTATATGCATCTCAGTTTGAGTGCGTTGTAGGTTTCCACGAAATTCTGTAGTAAACTGAGAGCTTACTTACCTTAAGTGTTGGTAATTCCTTAGTCTTCTCTTTGTCAGTTGCTTGTCGCTGTACAGTTGAGCCCTACAAGAAAAAGATCAATATACAACCTTGAAAAACCTGAATACGTATTACAACAGCTTAATTTCCCCTAAATTAATCGAGAGGAACGTTCGCTCATTCAGCGCACTGCATCTTTCAGACATTGGAAACTTCATGTGTTATGTTTCTTGAACTAAATTCAAGGTTATGCCGACAAACACATAGCAAAATATTTGACTAAATCAAAATTCCGGAAAAATATTCAGCAATATTTGACATCATCTGACACTCTCAAATCTCAAAAAATTTAATAAAGTGATACTTCAAGAGATAATGAAAATTAACATCTTAACAAACTATAAAGAATTAGCGGTTCGTTTCTCTATCAGTGGCTCGATCCACCTGAGTCAATCTCTACAGGTTGTCCCATATCATCTGATTTTTTTGTGAATCAATGCACTATTAGACTGCTTGGGATAACAATAATAAAAAATATACCTTCAGATCATATTTACGATGTACAGCGTATTTTCGACCAAGAATATTACGCATTACAATCAAATATGTTTCATTACCATCAACAGTAAGACGATATAGACCCAAAAATTGTGGAAGTAACGTTTTGCCATGTTTTTCTACTACATACTGAAATGACAAAAAATAATAAATAATGTGGAAAAATACGAATCGCAAACAATAAGGACTGAAATAATTATAATTCCATTGCAAGACTTCTATGAGCATTTAATTGTAAACAAATCCCTATGATCAAGAAAACATGTAATACTTCATGATATGATCTAAGAACTGAATGCAATTCGGCAACTGCTTCCGAGTCCATTGATTTGATCACAAATTTCTTGTCATGTGAAACATACAAACATGAGCCGCTTTTGTCCACTTGATCCAACTCTGGTTCTGGTTCACTATTTGTTAACGAGCGCTATAAGGTTAAAAAAAATTGATAAATTCCACAATAAATTACCACAATGAATTAGTATTTTATTTCAACTTTTCTCGCCTTACATCGCTCAAAAGAATTCACTAAATGATGTGGCAAATATTAATATCATGCGATAATTACGTGACAAAATATACCAAATATTCGTTCTGATCAACACCAAAATGTTCTCGAAGATTTCGGAACACATTAGGGCAGTAATCTTTGATTTTGAAATGGCTTGGCATATTATCTCTGAAATGATAAAAGTTTTGATACTTATATTCCCACTACTTACGGATATCAATACTTATATAATGCAAAAACCGTTTCTGTTTCAATTGATTTAGTCAGTTGTTAGTTTAATGAACTACTGAGACTACGTTAAGTACTGTGCAGTATGTAACGTGGCAAAAATCAAAATAAACAGTATAAAATTCGTAGGCAATCCAGCTAACTGAAGTTCATCAGAATTTTGCTAGTAAAATTTTACAAGCTTAACTTACTTGTTGAAGAAATGATTATCAATTTTAATTTTAATCGAAGCTTTAAAATCGTCCGGCATCAACAATCCTGGAGGTGGAACATGCAATAATTCACTGATCTACAAAATGGCACATTATTTTAAAGCTTTGCTAATTATCTCTTAGACTTTATAAAGGAATTATCTTGTGCTGGCTGTTCGAACCTCGCCTACCAGCTTTTGTTAAACTTTTTATTTGTATAAAGATGCAAGCAACCTCAAGGTTTATACTTCAGAAACAAAATAAGCCTATGAAAACAGAATGTTTTCTTCTTTCTGTCCATATGAACTAATATTCAAAAAAAGAAAAAAAGGATTTAGAAAGAATTGTAACTGCTTACCGAATGATTCACTCCCCACATGAACACTGAAAGAAGTGGTTCCTTAGCTCGAAACAATTTCCATTTTGGCACCAAAACTTTCCCTTTTCCTTTCCTTCCTTTTGTTTTTTTCTTCGTTGACATCCCTGCAACGATACAATAAAAGATTCTAACTTCAAGCTGATCAAGTGCGTGAGAATGATCGTTCTTTCGGCACTAAAATATCTCGCGAATTTTTGAATTTGATAAACAAAAATATGGATCAGAACCAAAGAAAAAAAAACCATACTTTTCATTGGAAATAAAACGATAAAAATTGTGATATCGAAAACATTGCATTGAAATATGTACTAATTACTTATTCAGATACTTCTTTTTAAAACGAGAAATTACATAAATTTCCGATAACCTTTAAAGCTTTTTCAAAATTAACAGCAGCTTTTGGCAAGCAATAGATTTGATCTAATTAAATTCACTGGAATTAACCAAATTGTTAGACTCCATACCTTTCAAGTTATCAATGATATAGATACGTTGTTGTAGAGAAAATACCTAACCCTTTAACGAAGTGACTGAACAATAATCAATTCTAATATCAATTACATATGTCACCGTAAACTGATGAAAAAACAAGATGAGGATAATCAATGATTTCAACTGAATTATGACAAAATAATCTCATTAAATGAAATTCTAAAATGTCTTTAAAAAGTTATAAAGAAGCTTAATTGATTTGATTGCAAAGAAATGCCGGAACTTTCCTCGTTACATTAGATATAAGACGCATTAATAAATGCACTAAATATAACAATCTTATTTAAATTGCTTAATTTTTAGTTATTAAAAAAATGATACAATCGAGATAATAACAAAGTTGGTAATGCTTTCATTTTGTGATTTAAGCAATAACATTGCGCAGAACTTCTTATTGTAAATAATTGGTAAGATGATGTGAATAAGGGAAAATAACAAATCAATACAGTAAACTACAGCAATACAGTACATTAGAAGTATCAGTCCTATTTTCTTTTAAATGAATAAAATTTCTACGATCACAGTGAAATATTGGAAATGTAAGCAATAAATTGCATAAGGAAAAGAAAGAATTTTGCTCACTTTGCTATGTAATAACATTGCACAAAATAGAAACATATTGCTGACTAAGCAAATACTTTCAAATAACTAAATGAAAGTGAACTTATTCACAACAAAGAGAACGACAACAACTACAAATGACACTATCAACCATCAGTGAGTGCATAAAGAGACAAGTGATACACAAGTACCCATTGAATTGTCACCAGCTGATGTCCTCCTCAAAACGATATTAATACGGCCCGACGGATATGCACTTCATGAAATGTGTAAGGCTCCAACTGATAATATCGATCAATGAAAATTCCATAATATCCATTCCAGTCTCGATACTAATACTTCCATAGAGCTATATAGATAAGTAAATAAGATCATTATCATATTCATTTTAAGTTAATATATCCACTCCAGTCTTGATACTAATACTTCCATAGAGCTATATAGATAAGTAAATAAGATCATTATCATATTCATTTTAA
>JARVGP010000765.1:0-30319 GCA_029876185.1 Mansonella ozzardi | reverse complement strand
ATTTATATTTTTAAAAAAAAAAAAAAAAAAAAACAATACCATGAATTTTGAATTAACTTAATGGATTTCGTTCTTAATTACCAGCTACTTTTCGACTATCCATTTCACTGGCTACACAGAAACTCATAAAAGCTCGCATAAGTTTATTGCTGATCAGTGACTTCCGGTCTCCAACATGATAATCCATAATTAATGATTTAACAATCATACATCCAGTACATCCAATATAGTATAAGTTTACCAATTACTTTAAAATAAACTTGAACCTTTTCTGATTTCGATGAAAGAACAGCAGCAACGACTCGACCACATGTATTTACTATTGCCTCACAATTTGGTGTCCTTGCTACATCCCGAACCTTTTTCAAGATACCGAACATAGTTTGACGCTTCAAAAGTTTTTTCATGTTTTGCATTGCTAAATCTTACACCAATACCAGGTACTCTTCTCGACTAAGTAAAAATTAATAATGCAAGAGATATTCTTAACTCCCATTTTTAAAATCTCCTGATTTTTTGATGAACAATTACGGTTATATATGTACAAAGTGTTTACTCTATAAAATGTAGTAATAGTCTTGACATACGGTAATTTTGCCCGTTCTAAAATATCACCCAGTAACGGACCCCTGATCCCCACTAATTCCGTAAAAATAACTGAAATCTCGTAAATAACTTTCTAAGAAAAGCAAATGACTAAATCTACTCTCCCTTTCTTTTTAGTCCTGATTAACGCCAAACAAGATAATGACTAAAGTCAAAGAAAGCTCCGAACAAAAGCGGAGCAAATTACAACAGCCTTTACTTTAATGACTGTATTAAACATAAGTGAAAAGAATTACCACTATCAAAAAAAAAAATCCATGAACTACAATGTACAACCCATGAGTTTCTACAATCTTATTATTTCCAAAGCATGAGCTTCAAATAATTTACTATATTACATACCAAGAAACCAAACAATATAAACGACAAAAAATATCACAAAATTAATAATAGTGGTCGCAAAAGACGAAATGATTGTTGTACGTATGAGAATGAGTCGCCAGCTGCTAGAAATACCACCGTGACTAGTTCTTCTACCTACAAAAAAATTAACAAAACTAGTATTAAATTAAAAAAAAAAATTCATATGCAAACTAAATCTTTGTGAAGCAAACTACAACTATCTAAAACTTTTCCGAGCTATTAAGATGTAAATCAAAACACCTGAATAATATTCCTTTTAAGTTACAATGTACAGTATGGAATTCTAAAATTCTCATTCCTACAGTCTCAATTTTAAAAATAACGCAAACAAACACGTCAATGTAAGTAACAAACGAATGAAGAAGTCAATACATGTAGAAGTATGCTACAAACGCCAATATATGCAAATGCATGAACTAAGAAATTGTTAATTTAAAAACAACACATGAACAAAAATATATACACGTAAGCACCATGAGCAGGCAACAAACCTCTCCAGAACGTGTGTCAGCCGCGCTGATATGTTGAGCAAACTGGTTACTGAGATATGAAATTTGTCGTCCGATCAGGCCATGCAATTCAGAAAACGGCTCCTGCTTCACTGTAGTAGCCGTAATTAACAACAGCTGTCCCAATTTATGAATTGAATGCACAGTTTGAGCAGTAAAATCAGCCAAACATTCTGCAGGTAACATCACGTTTCGGCAATAACTCAACACAGAGTGAGAATAAATCCAAACTGTCTTTAATTTTAATTTCAAGCTAAAAAGCAAACGATTTTCGAGAAAAATACAATACTATCCTAGCTCAAAAAAAAGAAAAAATACCTAAGAAAAGTTCAAAAATTTGATCGCTAGAATCAGGTAATCTTTCCAAATATTCTTGACATCGCTTATAGCAATCTATCAAATCTGAACCCTGGAAGAATGACTGCATATAATGACCGTAAGGTCAACCATGAAAACACATAATATAGTACGATAAATAATAAATAAGGTTACGCAAGAAAATATATAACATATATGTGAGAAAACATGATTTCAATCTCTTCTTACCCAGCAATATCAATATCAACAAATGAAAACCAGCCTCACGTTATAAGGAAGAGCTATAACGGATAATAGTTCTTCGAAATCTTGTAAGAAAGTTTCTTGTTGATTCTCCTGATATTCTTCCAAAGTATTCGCCAAATCTTCAGCGAAAATTTCATCTACTTCTCTAGAAAAAAAGAATATTTAATGAAACACTGAAATTTAAACTCTAAAACCTCAGAATTAAAGACTTAGGTAACTGAATAGTCATCTTTTATTTTTTCGTAGTAGCTCCTTGGCCGATAAGTGCTTCGAGTATCTTTTCGTTGCATAGAAGGGACTTTTTCAAAGGCCAAGAATGTAAATTAGTGCATTGAAGTTTAAGATTATAAAATAAAAAACATAAGGAACTTGAGGAAAACGACAGAATACCTTTTTCTTTGCGGTGGGATTTGTCTTAAATAATTTTTTGAGAGCATTTCGAGGCCTTCCAGATGAAACATACCACCAAATCTTTCGAAGCAATCAATAAATGTAAGTTCGCCCTTTATAATACAACTAGTTTCAAGTGTTGGCTCTTCTGCTCGACTTCTGCGTAGCTCTCGTAAAACTTCGGACAAATTTTGACTTCTTTCCGGTTCAAAGACGAATCGTCTTTTCTCGGAACCCTAATTTTTAAATATTCCAGAATAAGGAATCGACAATTAGCATCTCATATCAGACTCAAAGGAAAAAAATAACATATTATACGTATATATACTACTACTATTTGTATGTCTGCATGAATAAAATAATATTTAAACTTCTTCTGGAACGGTTAGTTTTTCAAATGTCTTCTTGCCAATTGCTTCTAGTACTTCTAACGAACTTGCTACGACATTAGCCCCAAAACCTGCGAACAGCTTGCCATATGATTTCATATTAGAGATCGGTACTTCCTCCTTTTCCTGCAAAACCCAGAATTTCAAGTAGAAATCGAGCCAATGAAATAACAAAACAATTTAATTCTGAATTTCACGAATGTGTTAAAATAATATAGTCCGAATTATAGCTGGGAATAAATTCATCAAATATAAAATGAACTACTAAAGTAAGAAAATGACAATACCACTGTAAAATTATTCGCCGATCCTTCTATCGACTGGTTTCTCGCTAACTCTTCTGGCGTTGGCAATCCAAGGCTTGATTCGACACCACTGGATATGTTTGTTAAACCTTCCCCTGAAAAGAATATAACATTCAATCGAAAACAAGTAAAAATAAAATCCAAAGTATTTGAAGAAAAATTTGTGACAATTTATCACCAACATGTTGAACATCACCACCGATGTGATACAAGCATTACTAACCAACAGCAGCGACTAGATCGCTAAATTCAGTCCAGTCCCAAAATGACTTGTTTGGTTTGATTTCTTCTGTTTTTAGTTCAGCCTGAAACACACAAAATCATTGGATTTCTCTTAATTATCAAATTCCGATGTCAATTCTTTTCAAAAGCTAGCTTGAACTGTGGCTATACAGGTAGTTCCCAAATGCAGAGCAAACATTATTCGTTTAATCTGTGCATTGTAAGGATTTCAAAAGTCCAAATTAAGAATACTAAAACACAAACCTTTGATTTTGAACTAGCAATAATTCGATTTTCTTCATCAGATGTCAGTATCAGTGGCGATTCTTGGCTTTCATCTAAGATTCTGTCACTATTCCTATCTTCTTCGGAATATTTCTCTTCCCAAGCATCCCATCCATCATGATCAATGTTGTCCTTTTCTTCAGACGGTTCCGCTTCCTCTATTATATTAGCACTATCCAGAGTAGCCACAGGCTCCAATACATGTTCCCACTCAGAATCCTTATTTTCATTTCTAGACATCTTATCTGAATATTCCACTTCCCAAGTATCCCACTCGTCATCATCACCAATATTGTCCTTTTTTTTTTTCTCTCTTTCAAACTTTCGCATTTCTTCGCCTTTAAATTTGCCCATTTCAAAATTCAATTTCTTGTCATTTCGGCAACTTTTCTCAGACTTATTATTATTTCTCGATCTCGATATCTTTCCGATATCCATTCTATTGCACTGTGAAGTAAGCCTTTCGAATCTTTCGGAATCAAGCGCCTTTCCAGAAGGCATATCGCTTATTTCCAATTCTTGATTTGAAACAATTTTCTTCGCTGAATCAAAGTGAACTTCATCCATGGATACAACAGAATCAGAGTTTTGTTTTTTCGGAACAGTTATGCATCTTGAAGATTTCTCCAAAAATGATAAATTTTGAAGCATTTGTTTTTTTCCATTTGCTGGTATCGCTTCCAGCACTTTAGACTTTTTATTCGAACACTTATTTTGCATTTCATTAGATTCATCAATTTTATATTCATTATCTTCGATAGCATTGATCTTCTTTTCCTCATCATCATTCTTTTCCATTCTTAAATTACTATCATCGATGCTTATGCTTCGAATTTCTCGATCGGACAAGTTATCAACGGTACCATCGATGCTTTGGTCTTCTCGATCGGACAAGCTATCAACGGCACTATGAAATGATTCCGTGTCCGAATTCGTCATTCTAAAATTATACACTGCGGTTACATTCCGGAAGATAAGGAAACATGAACCGAATCGTCCACTCCACTAGCGATATGTTTAATAAGATTGCTTGAGCGATATATATATATATCGTTTCTAAAAATATTTCCGTAATTTTTCATATCTGAAACAACTTTACGATATAACTTCTCCCTCATTACTTCGTATTCCTGGCTAATTGATCTAAGCAGCCCAGAAGAAAAATCAAATCCATAAAATTTATCCACATATTCCCCATCAACCATAAAATATTGATCAGCTTAGAGACGTAAGTTTCAGCAAAACTATGAGCGTATGCCCGAGTTGCAGAATATAGTGTCTGCATGCGTATCACATTTCTAATGGTTTTCATGATGACAATATGGTACTATTTTTACGTGAAATCTGCTGCTGCACATGCAATGTTAAAATTTACTAACTTTAAAATTTGTTCTTGCATGTTTATTGTAATTTAGGAAAATCTTTTCAATCTAATTCATAAAACTTTCTTTGAAGAAAATTTTTGATTTTCATTTTTATTGATAATTACAGCGATTTGAATGGCAAATGATCAAACTACTATCTTATGCATTTTTTCGGAAGCTGATATATTGTCATACTTGGAGTTATCCACACTGTTCCCAAAATCAATCTTCAGCATAATTTTAACAGAAAAAGATAAAAATGATAAGAAATTTATTCAAAGTTCAAGAACTATATAATCAGCAGAAATAATTAAAGGGAAGTGAAATCGCGATTCGGCACTAAATTATTTGAAAGGACATCCGAGAAACTGCTTCCAGCGGAACTGATATTTATTGGTTTTAGCAGAAATACGGCATCATGAAGATGATAAAATGGCTGAAATATTTGAAATTATGGACTTCCTAAAATTTTTCATTTCAGAAGATCCCATACCAACGAGGATTTTAATCCTGGAAAAAAAATTATAATCTTTCTGAAACTTTATGAATTAAAAAAATTAAACATCGAAATGGATTTTCATTAAAAAGGAATCAATGGCGAAGGTAGAATTATACTCTTTTTAAATCTCCTTCGCTTAAATAAGGTAGTTTGCTCCATCTCAGCAATTCGAATCCTGCTGGTTCTAGAACATCTGCTACTAATGAATCCGCTTGCTCTTCGAACGTTCTACCTCTGATCGAGATTTTTGTATCTAGAAAAGCAAATTTTCACTGCAATTAATTAAAATAATGATTAGTGGACATGTCAGATAAAACATGATCTGAAAAATTTATCCAAAAGTGAGTACAAAAATTCATGAATGCAAATAACCTGTACTGATTATTTGTGCCACATATCGCAAAATTACATTTTGATAGCAAAAACTTCTGAAAAACGTTATATGTAGTACCTGGTCGATTTGTCACACGTGTAGGATGGAATTCTACAAATTGATGTAATGGCAAAACAACAGCTAGAAGCAGCAAACACTGTGAACGTAGAGTTATCGAATGTAATTGAGCTAATAACAACGATGGATTGTAATGACGATCTAACAGATTAAGTGCTGAAACCAAATCATACACTCCAGACTGATCCCATATATCCACTGGAACAACTCTGAATCCGCGTTGTTTCAAGCGCCATTCCATTATCTTTAACAATGCGAAACAATAAAAACCGGAAAATTTTAAATGCTTGAAAATCTACAAACTTTACAAATCCTTCAGTTTCAAGTTCATTATGTTCATTTTTTGATAACTGTGATTTATACATCCACAACATCATATTCTGCATTCTCTTCACAGCAATACATCAGTGCCCAGTTTTAGTATGTACCAAGAGGTTTAAGGCACACTAACACTTGAAATTATCAAGGGGAGATTTAGTATACTGATTAACCGAACAAGCCTGATTCAAAATATCCCAGCTTTTAAATAAAAGATCGGAGATCGATCGAATTATTGAATTCACCTTGGAAGTTTCCGTAACTGAAACAGTCATATATAGTCGTGCCATCATAGCGGTTACCTGACCATCTCCGGCACCCAGATCCAGAAGCTGAATGAAAAGAATTCTTTTCTTCCTTTCTATCAGATACAAGTAAACTGCAAAAAATAACTATAAGGAGCTTCTCAGATCGCTCGAGAAGTTCTACTGGAAACATTCAAAATGTTACTGAATCCCTGATATAAAAATGAATGAAGTATCGACGGAATGTAATCTGATGAAAATTTTTACCTTTTTGTCATGAGAGATCCATTCAACTGGAACATCCAAGAAATCTTGTAACTGACTGAAGGAAAAAAGATGCATACCACCTCGACCCAGGGCACCATTAATACTTGTTTTCGTAAGTCCCATTGACAACAACGAAGTAAGGAATGCATAACAGACCTCAAATTTATAAGGCATTCCTCAAAAATGTTAAAAAATGTCGAAAACATTGAATTTAATCCTCTACCAGTCCTAATTCGTTCAATAAAAGCAAAAACTGGCGATTTTTGATGGCTTTATCTATCTTTATCGCAGAAGAGTGATTTCATGATACTTTTCTCATAATACACAACCCCGTAATGAAGATAAGGAAAAGAAATCTAAAATAAGGTATAACACCCAATAATGAAGACAGAGAAACAGGAAAAGAAATTTAAGGAATATTAATAGCTCAACTGAATTACTGTAAGTGAGAACAGAAATATTACTGGAAAGTTGCTTAGAAAATTATCGTTTACCCATTAGTCACAGAAAATAAAATTTTTTTTCAGAACAAAACTCGTCATTTCTTATTCAGGGAGGGGTCAATGATATTTCACCTAAACGTCTTTCACAGGATACTATCATATTTGAATTCTTTATCAATTCGTTCGATGGGATGATAAACGCACATTAAATTTCTCCAAAAAAAAAAAACGATATAAGGATGGCAAAAAATAACTAGAAGCAAAAAGAAAAAAAACATACCTGTAAACATATTGAATTACTAGTTTCAAGAGAATTGTTCAAAAATGTCTTTGCATCCTCATCTATATAGAACTGATGAAATTTTTTTTGCATAGAGGAAGTTACGGCAGTCCTTAAAATTAATAGCAGTAAATAAACAAATATTTTTCACTCTTTTTTTTTTTTTGCCGTTTACAATAAGTATAAATCCACGGGATAATTTCATGTCATTTTATTTATATGGCCTTTTTGAAAACATACCTGTCAATAACATACCATTCGGAATGATCACCAGCAAGCAACTGATCGTCTAATTTTTCCTTTTCCAACAACAAACGTGCCATTCGCTGACCACGAAACATTGCAGTCAAAAAATAACCTGAAAATAATCCAGTAAAGAACTGCATCGTTGGTTACTGAAATAATGGCTTGTTCTCCGGCAATATTAGAAGCTTGATTATTTGCAATTTTATAAATTCGAATTATATTCCACCAAATGAAATTAAGTCTTGCTATTTATAACAATGTGAAAGTGAAAAAAACGAAATGTTATATTAATTGTATGCACAATTGTATGTTTATGAGTTCGTACACCGCATTTCGTTCAACAGGAGTGAAACAAAAATATCATGTAGAATCTGACAACTACTCAAAAGATTTTGTGAAGAGTGTTAAATTCATATAAATTTCTCAAGTGAACTAAATATGTTAAGCAACAGAAGAATCGTCATACCTGAATAGCAATAAAAATCACAAATATAATTGATGTCCAATATGACCTTAAATATTCTTGTAGAATTTCAAATCTTAAATCTTTAACAAAAACTGATAATGAATCGCAAAAAAATGAATATGTATGCATTGTTACGAAAATAAAAAGATAACTAGCGCAGAATGAATGTGTTATAATGATAACAAAAATTATGCAATCTTTTGATTCTGAAGGCAAAATGATGAAAGCATTCGTAACTTTACAAAAATTATGACAGCGATTAAAAGATAAAATTAATGACAAGTTACGCTGAAGACATTTTATTATCAATTACAAGAACAATACTTTATTATCAGTTAACAAGGTTAAACTACAAAAAAATCTAATCTCACTAAATAGTAACCAACTTTGATATTATCTATCATTTAAAAAACTCATACGTGTAAAATTGAATACCTCATTTGACAACTACGTGTGGGTCACTTAATTTGTACGTGGACTTCTTATTACGTTCCGTTCCAGGATTACTTAGTGGACATCCGTAATAAAAAAAATAATCTCATTTTAAATGTTCACAAGCGTACTAATAATGTAAATGATTTTTCGACCAGTGAATTGTTCGAACATTGACCGTTCGTAGCGGGAAGTCATTTAACTGAGTGAAGCCTGTCTACGAATTGGATACTTCGGACATTTGACCGGTCACTCTTAGTGGAAATCAATATTTCAACTCAACAAATTTTCTCGCCATTTTTTAATTTATTTCATTTCCAATTATAAATGCTTCCAGTTTAATATTTAATTCCTATTTTCGACATTTTGCAATGTTCGCTGATCTTGATTCGTAACTGCATGATCTGAATCGTAAGCTAACATCTATTAAGCTATTCACGATCCTGATAAAGAGCTAAAATTCAAATCCATTAAACTATAAACAAACTGAAAAAAATCTATGCTGAAATGATGATCCATAATTAGCAACAAGTTTAAACGCGAAAGGTCTTTCCATAAATGAGAGCTGTAAAAGGAAAAGATTATAGAAAGAGAGAGAGGCAAGGGAATTTGCAATATTTATTGAACAATACCATAATATATTCACTACCTCTTTGGGAAATTGCACTTTTCGGTATTATCAATGAACTATTGCCCACTCTCAGTTGATTGATTCATCGTTTCAATGATTTTTAATTTTTCATCCTGGACACCTGCAATTTCTGAGGACAGAAATGATTCATTCACTCTTTCTGTTAATGTGATTCATTTACTTGGATTTATTTACTAGTCTCGAATAAATCTAAATTTCCCCATACTAGAGAAGACCAGAATAGCTCCAGCTATTTTGCGATCCTATGAAGCGTATTCGAGATTAGCTATTTATGCATCACCACAAAACTGTCTACTAAATTCCTCCATTTTTCCTTTTATGACCGGTTTTGCTTAAAGCTTAACGGGTTAATACCGGTTTTGCTTAAAGTTTACGGGTTAATATCGGTTTTGCTTAAAGCTTACTGGTAAATACTTCCATATTGCGATAAAGAGCGCAATGGTAAGCTTATGTGAAATTAGATATCTTTTAATCATGGAAATAATATGGTTCAGTATAATGATTGTATCAATTTTTGAATTTTATTCGAACTTTTTTCATTTATTTTTCTTCCAGTCCATCAGGAAAGTCAGTATGAGAACGCATTTCTGTCGTACTATTATCCATCTTAAACAGTACAATGTTGTAAAGTGGGCAAGTAAGAGGTGAGAAAAATCAAACGGTTCGATTAACAATGATTAATTAAGTGGAAGGTCAATTAATAAGAAATAGTTTTGAGAGTGTTTTAATAAAGTTATCAAGAGATAAAACTGATTTGATAGTAGTTTACGATGAGTTGGGTTTATTTAAAATGTATGAAATAAAAAGATGATTACTAATTCATTTTTACACATAAGCTTGAAATGAATTCACAGATTAAGCAAATCGTGGAATTTTCTCATCGATCAGATGATTAGTATGGCAAGTAAGATAGCAATCACCGAACAATCCATAAATTTGGTTATTGTATATTCTATACCAATTTGTTGGTACCGGCAAGAGGACAAAGATCGGCGATTGCTTGGTATGTCAAAAAAAATACCTTCGAAAAAGATGAAATGATTTATATACTTTGATGATCAACTAAAATGATGATCACTAACCACTTTCCAGTCTTGAACAAACGATCAATCGTTACTGTCAGTGTTCTTCACAGTAATACTCGTTCGATCGGTTCATGATGGTATCCAATCTTTTAAATTGCTACTATTGCGGTATCGATCACTTTTGGGTTATCAATCAATAAGCTATTGTTACAATGTACGTCTTGTTTTTTTTTTTCCCTTTCTCATTGATAACAATGAAAATATTTCCATTGCTTATTATTTTTTCTGAACAATTTTATGAATTGTGAAAAGCTTATATTATTTACTTAGTTTGTGAACTGATTTATTGATATCTTTATTAGCAAATGCATATCATACGTTAAACAAAATAAGATCGTTCGAAAAATGAGGCTATGTGAAAAAATTTGGTTTAGATTTGGGGAATAAGTCTTCCAGTTCAGCTGGTATATCATGAGCTGAATTCATATATCGTAAATTTCTTTGCGGAAAAATATGTGCAAATACGATGAGGACTAATTTATGCATCACGTTGGACGTATGTGAGAGCAACTTATTTCTAGTAAATATAATGAAAAATTATGGTACGAAACTAGTTCAATATTTTATATGGTTATTACACTGATGGAAGCAAACATACATCTATGCTTATTTTATTTCATCGTCAACTGAGATTGGTACGCTGATCGTATTTTGCTGCTGTAATAATTATTATATTTGCCCTGTAGATCAAATTCAGTATGTTTTGGACTTCAAGCTTAGTAACTTTTAGCATTACCCATTAACGATTGAACTTTAATGTTTTTTTTTTTTTTTTTAACTTTTGGGATCATTGATATGTTTCATCAAAATTTTTATCTAAAAATGTCATCGGTGAGGTAAAGTGTAAAAAAAAAAAAATAAAAATAGCGCTCAACAAATAAATGATTGTGGTGAAATATAGGAAGTGATTAAAGGTAAAAAGAGACTGAAAGTGAGAAATAGGTAAAAGGAGCGAGGATAAGATTAAGTCACCAATTCATTAAATGGATTTCTCACGTTTTTACTTTTTATATCCAAAGAAAATGTTTATTCATATTTTTTGTTTATTAAATTTTTCAAATATTTATTGCAGAAACTGGGTAAGGAGTGTGGCTAAAAATAGACGCAAAGAACGGCAGTTGCAGGAACGGGAAATGGCCTCAAATTTGAACTTGTGGATAAATGTCGGCAGATTACCGTAGTTCCGCAATGAGATCATGTCATAGCAGTGTGGGTAACTTGTATCAAACACAAGGAATCGACTATTAAAGGAAAAATGATAGGTAAAACATTGCCTTTCTTCCTTCTTGTTTGAATCATTTTTTTTTTTGATTTTTTTTTTTTTTATGAATCATTTTTTCGATAAGCTGTTAGTTTCGATTGTATTTTTTTCAAGATAAAGGGGTTTATTTTTGATTAAATAACTAGTAACAAATATTCTATTAGTTTTTTTCGGGATTTTTCAGACATATATTGAAACTTTTATTCTATCATTCTTCCTTACCATTAATTTCTATCTCTCAAGCTGCGAAAATTCATTTTAGAAGTTTCTAACATAAGGATATGTAGCTGATCTTACATATGGATTAATGCCGGATTAGTATTGCATCGCAAATAAAGCGTTTAAATGAAATAGTCTCACTGCTGACATCGATATGTCTTTTTCAGGGACTCAGTGTTTTAATCATACCCTTCTTCAATGTATCGTCAAAACGAATTGTTAAAAAAAAATGAATATATTTGTCTTACCACAATCAGATGTTTTTTAAAAGCGTTCTTTTCTCTAGAGTTCTTCCCTGTCTTTCCCATTTTCAAAATGTTCTTGCATACTTTGCCAAATTATACCTTGCAAATTATTGAATCACCGAAGAAAGTGAATGAAATCGTGGAAAATATTGGGAAAGGAAAGGGAAGAACGAATAAATTTTCGGCTTTTTGTTTTCATTTCTCATCATTCATTGTCATCAGTTTTATTATTATTCCACTCCTTCTTATTCATGGATCAAACAATTCCGAAAATTCTGTATCATCGAAACAGGTGAAATATGAGATATTAGCCGTAGTTTGACTTTTGAAAATACCAATGGCATTAGACTGGTTAAATCATTGAAAATGGGATTTGGCTGATTTTTGAAAATACCAATAGCGTTGGATTGGTTATATCGTTGATAAACAGACTGACAGTAGCATTCCTATTCCATTATTTTTTTCGTCTTCATAAATGAAGATAATGATAATCGGATTATTAGTATTTAGGATATACGACGGATTTTTCTCAATCACTTCCAGCTAAAGAGTGAATATAGAAATTTTGTTATATGCGAGATCCGAGATTTATTGAATGGAATATGTTGCAAATCTTGTAAAGTACAATATTCGACCGGATAGTGATAATTTGAATCGTTGCTTTGAAGATAGACAATTTAACTTAAGAATCATTGAAATTTCAAAGCCGTACTACAATAAAAGGAGAATATTTATAGAGAAAAAGCATACTACTAAGCTTCCTCTCTAATATATCTATCCAGCAGTTAAAAGAAGCCATATGCTCATCGATCAACAAGGGTATTGCTCATTTCAGATGGGCAAACGACTGCCACAGAGGTTAGAGAAAAGGAACAAGCACTGTCCGTTCTACTCCCACAATATCCACCATGACTTCGTTGCCAGATGTTGAGGGTGAAGTTGGACCTAGCAGTACCAAACTTCCAACAGCATCTGTACCATCAACGCCACCAATCTTACAACGCACACAGACATATACATCGTTTCTTTCGCGGTTGAGTGGTCGATTACGACGTTCATTTCATGTGCCCTCAAATAAACGTGGACGATTCGTGAAATTTCCAGCATGTAGTGAGAGAGCAGCCGATGAAGATATTGGACTACGGCTGCTTCACGAATCTTGCGAGGTAAGCTTTCCGTAGTACTGTATTATAAGTAAGTATTATTATTCAAAAAATCTGAGATCCACCACTTTTACGAAAATTATTAAGTAAATTTTAGAATATTGACTTGTTCTTTCGATTTGGCATTTTTTTGTAAATATTTGCCCAGCAGATATAATAGCTGGAATTGTCTATAGTCATTAAAAAGGATTACCTCCAGTGTAGTACGACAATAATGGATCTTTAAAATATTCAAAGTACACATGAAATTTATGAGGATATTAAACATTTCCCTATACAGTGTTTTATCTGCAGGAAACATTCACGAATTATGCCAGTATCAAGATTGTTAATTACGATGAATCATATAGCAATATTAAGCTAATTCAGCAAATTCTGCACCGGAATCGACCGGATGAAGTAAGAATATCATGTGAGCAGTAAGCAAAGCTCAAACAATCATTGATTATTATCAGTGCAATTAGGGGATGGATTAAGTGAACTGAAAGGACGTAAATATTGCGAGGTAGTCTGAATCCCTTTTCAATATGCACCGTATAAATCACCTTAAAACTTACGGAGAACGATTGATTTTGTTTAACTGCGCTGCGTGATTTTGTTTATCACGCAGCGCAATTTTTGTCAAGGAAATGGGGCAACTGTACACTTTGTGCATGTGATTTCAATTCAAATTTTGTTTTTGATTTCAGATAAAAAAACTGCTCCGAAAAACAAATTGGCCAGTGGGACACAGAGTACGAGCAAATTTGTGGCAAGAAATCTGTAAATTAAACAATCCAGACTTTAATGCATACAAAAGTAGTTACGAATTTGAAGGATGGAACGAGCATATTGGTAATTTTTTTTTTCGTTTTCGGTTTTGATGTTAATTATTGCACCAGTTTGGATTGTTGTGGTTGATTATGCAAAACGTACCCTTTATGCAGCAAAAGGTATAGCCGAGCGTAGATAATGCTTAAGAGCAATTTTTGCTTCCACTGCTATTAGCCAAGAGTTGGATTATTAGACGTTTATAAGGTTATCAATTGAAGATGATTTTTTTAAAGTTATTTCGAATTTGCTTTGGATATTTTTTAGCAAAAGTTCGCTTTTTGCAATCTTCGGATACTATACATGAGTGTTATGGATTAAATGCAAGTGGCTTGGAAGCATTACATCGTCTCATTCGTGCTTTAGATGCTACAGTTCCGACATTAAACTATGCACCTGTTAGTGTTATGTCTGTTTTTTATTTATTTAATTTTATTTTTAACTTGTTTAACAGATTGCAAAGCAATTTGATGTAAACTATCTTGAAAGTACTTCGGTTAAGCCATGATAAAATGAACTTACTTATTGTTTATGTTTTCTATAATTGAATCCTTTTTCTAGTTGCTACAGCCCATACTTGCATTATTTTTGCACTATATGAATGAAGATGATGCGTATGCTTGTGTCTTTTGGATTCTTAAAAATCATTCAATTTATATGAAAAATTCCGCTCTAGTGAACAAAGCTGCTACCTATACACTGCTTGCGCTTGTTAAGATCTACAAGGTATATTTTCTCCAGTTTTTTTCTTTGTTTTCATTTCCTAGATAATCTAGAATTAGCTGAGATATTTAAGCTTTAGCACTTTTTTACTAAACACTGTTATCTTTCTTTGTATTTGCTATAATTCTTTGTAATTTTCCTCCATTTATTAGAATTTTCTGTCTATGCTGTACTACATGTCTCGCAATGAAGACAATAATGATGCATGGTAGCGAAAGGCGCATGTCGTAGAATAGTACACTAACCTTCGGTAAAAGTTAGAAGGTGTCAAACTTTGTGATATGCTATGCTCATTAACCAGTTAATTGGAAACGGCGAACTTTAGACATGTAGCATACAGCACTGTCATAAGAAGATTCCATAACGTAATTTTTTCAGACAGCAGTTTATAAAACTTTGAGAAATTATATTGGATCGTCTGACGAAAATCTCTTGGCAAAAGCTTTGCAAAGTTGGCCGAGGTGGATATTTTGCGCCATGCCATTCGAACATTTAATTCATGTTATTGATTGCTACTTATATGAAGGAAGCAAAATATTAATGAGAGTTGCTATTGCATTACTTAACACATGGCACAAAAGCATCAAGGTTATACATATTTCATATTTCCAGGTTAATTTCTAGAAATTATAGATACTGAAATTCCATAATGAACTCTGTAGAAGCTATTCAGAATCAGCGAGATGAAAAATACATTTTAAAAGAATTTTATTATAGTTTTTTAAATTTCTCGGAATTAACTGAATTGAGTAAATCATATTTGGAGATTTTATTTATATGACGCTGTTGATCATTTTTGCAATTTACGGTTTCAAAAAAATTCGGTTCTTCAGATACCGGACGATTTGGAGAGCAAAACTTGTCAAGAACGAATTGACTTATTTGCAAAAATGATTGTTCGAAGTATAAAACAAGAAAATATTTCTTTTACAACTTTACTTGAAACTACAATGAGGTTTCGGAATTTCAGTCGCGCAAAAATCGCTCGTTTTCAGGACAGATATGAAAAGATGGTAGATTTTTTTCTTTCATGAGTGAAGTATCAATGAAGAAATTAGCTTTTCTTTTCTTTTTTTTGCTGTTCATTACGATGGATTGTTGACAGATAAGGTCTGATGCATTTAAGAGCAGAACTATAATTTTTTTTCAGACAATTGCATTGGTAGATTATCAGCTTAATGAGCTTGTCTGCTAGGCTAAGAAGCTTAAAATAGAAAAAAAAATGTCATGCTAAGTAGGAATGCAATACCGTTTGTTATGGATTAGCTGAAATAATTATCTTCATTTTAATGAAAGTGAGCAAGACAGTAGTTTTTTTTTTCCTATAAAAGCTCATTCATTTAGAGAAAAAAATTGCAATTAACAAAACATTTAATTGGTATGGAAATATTGCATGTTTTTACCGAAAGAGATTTAGCATTCATTCATACAAGCGATAGAAGTCCACTCCTTATTTGTTTTTGTTTTATATTACACAAAAAGTATCGTGGCATAACTGACAGTAATATAGTTTTCCATTTTATTCGTGGGTAACTTCGTATTCACAGGTCATTGTTATTCTTATCAGTTTAGTCAATTATAGTGCGAACGATGAAAAATGATTTGCAGTTAATAGTTGTTTTCAGATTTTGAAGTTAGAAGGTCCCGAGCTTCCAGTAGTAGATTTGCCAGCCATGTATATAAAGCCCTTCATTTCAAGCATCGTTTCATCAGAAGTTGCTTTTCAATTAATGTGTCATTTGCCAGAAAAGTATCAACTCAAAACTCCGGTGCTAATTTACCATCTTTGGGATGATGGGACTTCCTTCCATCGTTTATGGGCGAAGTAAGCGGACACTTCTTTTTCAATACTAAGTTGTTTGGACCTGTAAAACTAACTGGACCATATTAAATTGTAGGCGTAAACCTTTGTGATAGATTACCATAGGATTAAAGTTTAACTTTAACAGGATTGATGAAGCAGAATCAACGTTATTAATTATCAAGACTGATAAAAGTGAAGTTTTGGGAGCCTTCTGTGACGAGCCGTGGGGAAATCGAACAAAGACACGTGAACATGGGAATGGAAAATACTTTGGCGGTGGTCTTTCTTTTGTTTGGAATTTAGATGAGAATAATCAAGTGAATAAATACGACTGGAAAGAAAATCAAGCGGAATATTTTATGGCTGCTCCTTATGATCGAGAGCCTACTGTATTAATGGTATGTTGTTTATAATTTTGGTGTCGGTTATGTGTGCTCTGTATTTCGACTCCAAAATCTTTGTTTCTATATGTTATTCTGCTAGTTATATGTGATATAATCCATAAAGCTTGCGAAATGTATCTGCTGTTTTTTGAACTAACTGACTGATTTATTAACTGAAATTTGTCTTTCATTCTGTCTTTTAAGTAGCTGAAGTTTATGATTCTGTGCCTGACTGGTCTTACTTTTTTTCTTCAGAACTGTTAGAGTGAAGTGCATCACTATATTATTTTGATGGGAAAAATCGGATTTTTTGTAGCAGTCATTTCTTAATTTATAGATTGGTGGCAATGCGATATACATTGTGGATGAATTGATAAAGGGCTTAAGTTTGCCGGGCAATACATTCGAAAATCCAGAATTGGTGAAGGATGGTACATTTAAAATCGATGATATGGAGGTAATTAAGGATTATGAAGTTTTTGCATCTTAGCAGGTGAAACTGTAAACTTTCGAACAATGACCGGAACTGTAAATTTACATGCAAAATTTGTTTTTTTTTTTTTAACATTGAATTGAAAGTTTAAAAAAATCCAAATTTTTGGAATCGAAAGAGTAAAAAAATATAACAGATGTTTTCATTTTTCAGGTATTTCAGGTATTTGAATAGGAATCGCAGCATGAAGAGATTTGTAAAAACATATGGCTGAAGCATAAAAGGACGGATCTCTTCTTTTCTCGGATCTAATTTTTCCTTAACTGCATTTTTTTATAATTTTTCAGTACTTTTGAAATTTTGAAGTGGGCAAATTGGTTCTATGGGCGGTATATTTTATTGCTTTTATTTATGTGGCATTTTCTATTAAATTGGCCTAATAATTATTTAAGGATATTTTCTATTAAATTGGTCTAGTAAATATTTAAGCAAATAAATTAGTAACCCGCAGTTTTACTGAATTGCTTTCTTTTAAGCGAATCGCTTCAAGATCAGCTCCTTATTTATTATCCGCTTTCAATTTAATCCGTTCAGTTCCAAAATACATTACAAAAAGTTTCTTTTTACTCGATGACACTAGAGACTGGTGCCAATGGTTGTTTTTGGTTTTGTTTGACATTGAGAAATTTCAGTTGATGTTTTTATTTTAATCTTTGCCGAAATTGTTGAGTGAATTGTTTTAAGGTATATGATGATCTTTTGCCGTCTTATTCATATTTGTGTGCTTTATTCTGTGTATTGTGATTTAGCAATTGCATTATTTATTCCATAATAACATTCCATTGTATATTCGCTACCTCTGTTATGTTCTTAATGATGCTAATCAGAGTAGTGAATTGTCCTTCTGTTGTTTGATCGTGTTTTTGTTTGGAAAAAAGCGAATAAACTAATTTATCGAACTGCAATTTGTTGAATTTTTGAATCTGTTATGGTTGGCAATGCAAAAGAATTTTTGGGATATTTGATGGTTTCCACAGCAATTTTGTGAAAAGCTCGAAGGAAACCTGGTACAATGATGATGCAGGATTCAGTTGGATTTGAATTAAATGACATTTTATTTGGCCTAATTGATCATTTTTAGGTGTAAGTTTCGTGGAAAATGAAGGATCTGATTATTTCAAGAATTGGTCAACTGTTACATTTCGTATTTCCAAATCGCTGTTACGAAATAGTCCTTTTGGAATATAACTTCCTTCATGGTAGGTTATTGGTATCTGTGACCATAATAAATGCTATAATAGAACACTGTAGAAAGAAGTGACCAGTGAGTAATATGTGTAACTGTTGAATATTGTAACTTGTCAATCGTTGTTTCCAAAAATGCATTATGAAATGGATAGATTAGTAAGAAAAAATAAATTCGGAAATTGTGCCATATCGAATATTTTGCTGATTTTTGTGAGAATAAACAACTTATTGTTATCGGATATGTAATGAACAAAGAATGCAATGGAAGACATTAATTATAGAATTTCTTTATAATTCCTAATGAACCTTTTTATGAATCAGTGAGTAATGTGTGATGATGAAAATTTCAGGAGAATGTATATCAATGGTTATGTCGCGACTTCTTGGACTTGGTTTAACTTTTGGATCACTGATTATATTATTACCGCAAATACTGATAATTCAGTTCGCGCAATCGGGCGAAGGAATTTCATTGTTGTCACAATTGCTGGGATTGTTTGCCTGTTTCGCAGTAACATCTTATAGCTATGCTAAGGGATATGTTTTCAGGTTTGCTTATTTCTAGATGTTCAGCATCTCAAAAATTAATTCCGCAGACAAACGCTAAAAAGCAATAGTTACTAAAACAATTTACACAGGAAAATGTGCATTATTGATTACTCTTCTTTAACATCACCGGTGAAGTTCAACATTATTTGACGTCATTTGGAATATTGGGGTATCCGTTCAAATTATATTTTCTTGGGATATATCTTTTCTTGTGCAAATGAATTATAAAAGCGTTGAATACTGTTGAATGAAACGAACAAATTGCTAAGCCATAAGTACTGGGAGTTGAAAGTTTTAAAAAAGTCTTTGGAATAATTGGAAAGTAAGTAGTACAAATGGATATCTAAGTCAATAGAGCTACAGTTCGAGATAATCAAATAAATATCGTTTCGTCTCATCGGCTAAGTAGTAACATAGTTCAAATCTGGTGTGCTTTTACCGATTAATAGCCTTCATTACATTTCCCATCCAATTCTTTCTGTTATGAATCTGGTGAATTGATTATTTGAGTAGTTTATTGAGATTGTTGTAGATTATTCATATTATGCTATAATTCATATGAGTGTACTGTTTCAGTCAGTGGGGTGATTCATTTTTCGTGACAGTCCAAATGATTGTAATAATCATCCAAATTTTATGGTTTTCATCACGGCAGGCTCACGCAGCAGTATTTCTTGCATTTTGCTGGACAATTACTTGTGCAATAATGAACGAATATATACCAGTTGACATTCTTGCATTATTTCAGACTGTTAATATCCCAGTTGTTATTATTGCAAAAGTAAGCTTTAAGAGAGTCTTTATTAATTTCTGATAGCCTGTTTGCTAATGAAGGAATGCCTTCATATTTTTACATAATGCTTCAGGACATGACATTGATGATTGACATTAGACATTGCTCAATAATTAGTAAGTATATAAGTGAAATTGACTCACTCAAATTTTCAATTAAAATTTTGTTTTACATGTTGTAATTTAAAAAAATGTTGCATGAGATCCGAAACCGAATATCCAACTGTGATGTAAAAGAAGCAACGATAAAAGAACGTTAAAGAAATGTGAAGCATATTCTTAGAGGCTGTAGATTATTTGAGAAATTATTATGACAAGATGAATCCGATACGGAGTCCAAAATTGAATAAATTAGATGGCATTTAAGGCGTATTTTGCTTTCATTGCTTTCAGTACAGAATTGGCCGAGCAATCTAAATATTTAGCGGATGACAATCTGTCTCATTCAGAGCCATTTTTTTGCTTCATATACTTTTACTTTCAGTTCCTACAAATACGAACAAACTACCAGCAACAAAGTACTGGGCAACTATCAATGATCTCAGTATTTTTACAATTCGCTGGATGTTTGGCCCGAATATTTACTTCCTTAAAGGAAACTGGTGATCAGCTAGTGATTATCAATTACATAATTGCCACTTTATTAAATGGCATAATTTGTATTCAATTTCTTCTCTACTGGAACAGTGTAAAAATAAAGAAAAAGGTGTCTTAAGACATACAAACGCTGTTAGTAATTATTAGATCATTGTGTGATATATATATATATATATATATATATATATATAAATGCTTTTGTTTTATTTATTATTTATTTATTAATTTCCAATAAAGTTGATATGTTGCGAAAGTTGCGAAAAGAATGCCAAAGAAAGTTTCCCAAATCTGCATTCCTCGGGTTTCTTAGGCATCGTAAGTCTCAATTCCAACAATTATTGAAACTTCCCAGGTCTTTCTTAATCAACTTAAAATTAATTTGCTGTAGGCCCTCTTCAAAAGAATCGCTAAACATTGCCTGCTACAGTGTTTCTGGATATTCTTCTGAATTTGACAAATGACCAGAAATTATCGAGTGCTCTCGAGTTATCAAAAGCTGTGACCCTTGCTCTGCATTCTGATTCATCAACTGCTTTGAATTAATCTCAGTTACAGGAGGAAATTCATCATTAGCTTATTACATTCATTAGCTTACAGCTTATTACAGTACTTATTACAAATATAAGGGAATTCGTGTTGTCAATTCATGTGTTCGTAATAAATAAGGATCAGTAATTTGGTTAAACGATATCACCGTAATTTCGCTGAAGTAATCGTAATCAATGTTTACCTTGGAATTATCTAGTTAAAAGTATCAAGAAATACTGCATACATTTGAAATACTGCAATAGCAGTCACATTAAAAAGTTCTTGTAAGATGAAAGCAACTAAAGTAAAGAAAAGTGATAGGATTTGAGAACAACTAACGTAAAGAAACATGAAAGGATTTGAGAGCAACTAACGTAAAGAAAAAGAAACCTTTACAGGCAGAAATTCCGAACTTTCCATGTAATCATTATATGTGGATATTATTACAGACAAATTAATAGCACAATTCTGGATCACTGGCCCATAGACCACTTGATGGATAATAAATAACGGGCCCAATACTTAATGTAGCCAATAGAAATCGCATTTCTTCAGTAACAAATTAATTAATTGCTTTAATCAGGTCAACAAGCCCGATGGGTATTTTGTGGTTGATGACCTATTTTGTTGAACACTTTTTACTACGAAATAATATAGTGTGAAGTAAAATTAAGGCAATAAATATAGTCTTGAATTTGAGCACTATTCATTCATGTTTATTTCATAATATAATTGTTAGGTAGCATTTATTGAGAATGAAATCAAATAATAAAATCAAAGAGAGCATTTAAAATGAATTTTAAATTTTGTTTTCTATAAGCTTTTTTTTTTTAAGTGTGAAAATGAAGTTTAGGATGAATGAATTTAATTATTTCTTATAAAGAATTTTTCAGATTTAGCAAATAATGATATTTTTGAAACGATGGTGTTACACGTTCATTGATTACTGGAAAATGATTGGAAATGATTATTTGGTAGTTTATAGAGATTTATTAAACGATGCAAAAAAGAGACCAATGATAACGGTAATTAAAATATTACCATTGAGTGGTGCATTTTATGCTTATAAGACAAATCCAAGCGAAAGGTATGTTTAACAAGTAAATATGTTCACTGTAGTTATATTTGTTTTCTATGCATAGTTTAAAAGCTTTACAATTATTATTTTTGACGTATGGAAGATAGATAAATAGATAAAGATTCATTAATAGAGAATCATATTTTATGGCTAAAGTTAAGAGATTTTCTTTTACTTGTACTATATATCTTTTTTCATACATAGTTTTCGCACATATATTCTTTGAAGTAGCTGATTTAATCCCTATTTATATAAATTGTATGTATTTCGATGACTGTAAAGTTTCTATATACTAATTTGGGTGAAGAAATTTTTATGCATTTTTAATAGTTGGACAATTTTTTTTTTTTTTTTTTTTTTTTTTACAGAGATATGTTCAATTCGTTGGTAGAAAGAAGGCAACAAATGGTACTTATACCAAATTCAATACATAGTAAAAAAGCAGATAATGAAATTGCATTGCGTACGTTGTATACAGATCAAAATCGACTCAAACTTATTAATTGCATTCTGTTTTCTATTCTTATCAAACAATCGGATAGTGATGACGTAAGATGATTATTTCACTATTTTATTAATTGGTAATGAATGACGTTACAACACTTTTTTCTACAATTTCTTTTACAATCTATCCTATCTTTCCCATATTATTTTTCAATTTTTACATAGTAACTCCGTTGTGAAGTAGTTCTGAACATTCAAATCCAAAGATTTAAAATCATCGAGATTATATTGGAATAAGATTTCGAGAGTTATGAAAACAGTTATGGGAATTTATTACATGCTATGTGCTGTGATCCATCCGGAATGAAATATCTTATATTGATGATAAGTGAAAGTATGTTGCAAAACGCCTAGCATATTATCACTTATTAAAAGATTTCATAAAGAAAATTAGAAATCCATAACTTCGACGAATATTTCGGATTAATCTCTTCGAATTGAAAGATAACATAATAAAGGTAGAAAGTAGAAGCTTCTCGCGAAACATAACTAATAAAATTCCCGCAACCGTTTGCTACATTTGCAGGTATGCCTGTATGAAAATCGAGATTCTATTCTCAAGCGATGGTGGTGGCAGCGGTACGATGATATAATTGATATTGGTGCCTTCAACAAATGGCTTAGGCTTGGGAAAAGTTTCGAAAACTACGATATTAACGAGGACGAATTTAATAATTCCGTCAACAAACTTGTGTGAATGTTCAACATTAACGGAACGCTACTAAAATTTTTGTAATGAAAATTTGTCGTGTAAATTGTTGCTCACAACAGTCGTTAATTATGCGCAACTTACTTAAATGTACATCTCTTTAATTCCGGATTTCCTACTGCGAAGAAAACACTTTTATTTCATAATTAGGAAAAGACAAAAAAAAGAAAAAACTAAATTGAGGCGCGAGAATTATTTCATAGGCTGAGAACTGCCATTTTCTTCCACGTTAGCGCATCGAAAATCTGCACATGTTGTTACTGCTCGTGAAAAATCGGCCACAGATTCCGGTGATGGCCATCGATTGGCAGCCATAGCTGCAGCATGAAGTAAACTCTCTGAAATGCCTGAAACAGTTTTTTGTGACTTCATAATAATTATTTATCGGTTTTTTATACGAACGGATAACAGAATTCATGCTGGTAAACACAATGCATAAGCTCATATCTCTTCAGATAGTTATGTTAGGAAAATTTATCATGTATGGATATATTCAAATAATAATGAGCATCTTTGGACTACAGCTAGACTCATTCCCATTAACAAGCTTTTTCAAAATTCTTTATGGTACTAACTAGCATTTTAGATATTGCTACTTATTACTACTAGTTTTAGCTTACAATTTTACAATCTAATTTTTATTTGAAAAGAAAAAATTACATCGAGATGCAGTTATGAATTCGGGCAGCAATGATAACGCATGTTGACTGATATCAGCACTTTTATGTAACAACGCAATAGAATAAGCACTCAAGAAATGAACACTCATCTATAATGAAAATCATTATTGTAAATTTCAACTTGATTTGTTATTATTGTTTCTTTCGATTACAAATGATAATAGCAGCTTGTTAGCGCTACTCATTTTTTGAATTATTTTAGATGTTTGTAGAGCAAATAAAACTGATAAAATAACTAACTCTCTTGTGAAAAGAAATGAAACATGAAAGTAGTTTGGTAAATTTTTAAGGAGAAAAGATATACAGATGGATTCGAGCAGATGTAATTCAGCGCACATTGATAAGCCAAGCTTCGAACTGGACGAGCAAGATCAGTAAATCCACTTTGAATGACATGCGTGAATGGAGCTAAACGATCTGGAGATTCAGTCGTGATTACGCGGAGCTCATCGAAAAGTACGATCCGATCGCATGATGTTTCCGCCGTTTCCATTCTGGATAATAGTGATGCGCTCATTCTAAAAAGTCCAAAAGCTAAAAATTTTCACTTCCAGTTCTGATAAATATTAATTTTCATAGCTTTTGAAAGTAATCGAACGTAACTGTACTTCAGTTAATAGAGTAGCAAAGTAAGGAGAGTAAAAAGTATGTTTCTCCATAGTGAATGCTTAGCTGCTGGAGTTTATTTTCAGTTGTAAATTTAAGCTTATCGTTTATCAATCATGATATAGTGAATGCTTTCTGTAAGCCTATTGCTCTTGATTATTTGGTTCAGTCTAGATTAACCAATGAATTTCTTAAAGTATTAATAATTGGTGCACAAATCTAAACTTTTTTAAAATTTCAAATTAGAAGAGGAAAAAGCGGAATCTCTCTTTCTCTCTCTTCTTCCTTCTCTCTGTTATAATTTCATTCCCCCTATGTGCGTTGAAGAGAAAGAATTAAACAGTAAACAGTAAACATAAACAAGTTAAACAGTAAACAAATTCAGTCTGTAAATTAATTTATTCTGCAAAATCCATAAGTTTCAAAAGTATTAAAAGATACATTATATTTCACAAGCATTTCACAAGGCAGTATAAATACTCTTCTCCTGTTAAACAGTATTTAGTAAAACTTCAAAAAAATTCGTATGTAAAACTTGTCCTTGACATGATCTAAGCAGCTTATAAAACAGAATGTACGATATTAAACTAAAACTTAAAATAAATTACTAAAATATGAAATAAATTATAAAAATATGAGATACAATTCACATGCATGTCACAAGACGAATGCCTAATCTGGGATATCTTTTGAGAGAAGGAAAGGCAGTGAACATCCAGAATTTGTACTTCACATACAACAAAAATTAGCCATTGGAGTCAATAATAAAAGTATCTCTCAAAGAAAGATCGGAAATTTTATAAAGAGAATAAAGTGATTTTTTTTGCTACATTTTCTTTGTATTTTCTTTAAATCTTTTTTCCCAAAATGGATTAGCACTATATTCTCGATATTCAAACCTCTGTTGTATCGTGCCACATATCAATTTTAATTTAGGAAAATGATACATTCATTTTTCAGTTATTTATATTTTTTCATTTTAAAATACAATTTCAAAACTTAACAACATTTAAATTTTCAGGACAGAAAGAGATGAAAGAGGGAAAAGGGTCAACTTTTGAAATTCAAAAATTCTCATTATCCAAGATCTTTCTCAAAAAGAGTTCATCTTATTTCTTCATATAGTCATCAAATGACGTAACAAGAGAGGATTTTATAACAATAAATGAGTTCAGAAGAACGCAAAACCTATTATCAAACAGTGCTCACCTATTTCAACCCAATGATTTCTACACCGAAGTCCGGAGCATAAGGTCAGGATAATTTCAGAGTTTTGAAATAACTTTGCAGAGTTTTGCATTAATTAAATGTATTCTTATCCTTTGTCAACATTTCCATTACATTAAAATATTTGATTCCACCAAAGTCTGCTTGAAAATTAAATAAAATTTTCTAATAATTGCAAGATTCACGTAAGAAACAGCACAGAAAGAGCTTACGTGACGTAGAGAAGACATGTATATTGTTAACGTTCAAATCCACTGATAAGATTCTTGATGGATCCCTTTTTAACTTTAAAATTGGAAAAATCAGATTTGGCAGACAATAGAGGACCAAATGAAATGATAAAATAAATCCCCGAACATCAAAATTTGAGCAGTCTATGCACTGAACAAATGTTCGTTAGCAATTCTTCACGAATCTAAACTTGAAAAAGTTTTTAAATTCGGACTATAATTAAAACATTATTCCTCAGTTCTGTTCAAACACATTATTGTGTCAATCAGTATTTTCGATGAAGGCGATTTTAAACATAAACAAAGCTGCTTGATTGCATCGATTTGCGTTAAAAAATATGATTTTGCAGACTTCGCGTTTATCTCCAAATATGTAACACAAACATTCTGTAGTACTTGAGCCAACGGCATCCATGCTCGCCCACATCCAACATTCTACAATACTTATTTATCAGAAGTATTTCATGCAGATAAGTAAAATCTTTAAATTCGTGATTAATCATATAAATAAGTTAACTTAGTCTCAAATTCTCATTTAATTCAAATTCGAATTCCATATAACCAGCTAATTCCGTTCATTTTGAAATATTTTTCAGTTTTTTGTATCATTGGCATCATGCAATTTGGCTCTTAATACTTAATTCTATAAAATCAGCAGCATCACAATCACACAAATCGTTCAAAAATTCGGTTCATTATGTCGTACTACCACCATTTTTTAATGTCATTAATGACTACACGAATTAAAAGTGCTGTTAATTTCATGGATAAATAAAACTATAAGAACATTCTTATATTTTTTCTATATAATAGTGATAAGGATGGTAAAAAGGAGCAAAAACAGACCTCGAAAAGAGTGAAAAATGTCTGCAGAATAGATTGCAGACGATCAGCTTCTTCGAAGGAGTGAGGAGCCAAATCTAACAATAATTTCAGAATATATTGTAATAAGGACTGATAACTGTTTGTTCGAAGTTGCCGTGCTGGAAGCTGTGCAACTGACGCTAAGCAGGCGGACAACAACGGCAAATGCCTAAAATAACAATATTCTGCTTTGCGATCGCATAAAAACATTGATTTTCATTCCATAAAGATTACTCATTTGACGCATTTCCATTATACAAAAAAAATGATCGTTTATCAGTTTGCTTACTATGATAAGTGCGATTTGAGACTCAAACCATGGAACAATAACAACTATAGTTGTCTAAAATGACAAATGTTGGGGACTAAATTTTATACCATAAAGCTGCAATGTTTGCATGGAAAGCAAAATTTGGCCATATTAAAATATCATTTATAAGCTACTTGAATGATATCCTTTTTGCTATTTTTGCTAATAAAGAAATTACAGATTCACTGTAAAGGAAATAAAATTAAGAATAAAATTAAAAAAAAATTAGAAATTAATAATTAAGAAAATTAACATGGCCAATTTGCATATCGAAAAAAATTTGACATAGACAATGTCTAACCTTAATACGACAGAAGGTTGACTGAGCGTAAGTTGAGCTAGTGTACTGATTTTATGGTCCAATGAACAGGTAGGCACAGATGCAGCAGAAAATAATTCCACAATAGCATTGTGAACTGTCCGATCTTGAATGCGAACGGAACGGTACGTATCGATCATTATTGCATCGTTTTTCAGTCGAGCATCTGAAATACATTCGAAAAGTAAGACCATGATTGTGACTGGTAGCAATTTCGAGAACGCTATTCCTCCTTTTCTTTAATAAGATTTTATGAAGTTGCATAAACACGAAAAAAGCGTCTCTAAAAAAACAATGTCAGTGGTCAAATCATCCCTTCAACATATGGAAGTTCAAAACAAATTCAACAGAAAAACTTTAGTAAAGCAGTAGAACGAAAAAAGAAAAGTCCTGGCACCAATGAAGGTTATAAAAACAGCAAGCTTTGTTTGTAAATGAATAGCAATAAATAAAATGATACCTGGGAAACGTTTCATGAAAGCATCAGCAATCTGTTGTGCAAAATGCTTCCTTTGAGTATTGTCTGGCGAAGTTAAAGCACGGGAAACCTCTGTTATCATCCCTTGTGTTACGTCGCCTGAAAAAAATCTTGGGAACTTTAAAATGATAAAAAAATCATCCTATTTCTTATTACTTCAGAAATAATTAAAGTTAGTTAAAGGAGAAGTTTATTCCCAAACAGATTCAGAAATTAAGAAAATATGCGAATCCAATCTAATGCTAGTTGTAAAAGCAATAAAATCAAAAAACGCGATTTTAAATTGGTATTCGAGAATCCCAAGGAAGACATACGTCGAATATTCGCATTATTTTCGAGAAATTTCATTAATAATGTTATAACATCATCTGAATGATGCTCCATTTCAGCCAGAGCATATTGGATGAAAACACTGCATTGTTCAGTCGAAAATACATATGTTTTAGAAGCATGAAAAGCACTAATAACAGTTCGTATCACCGACATGCCTGTAAATCTGCAACAAAATGACTAAATTTCACGATATAAGAAATACGCTTTTGTGTGTTTGAACCTACCAATACAGCACAACAAGTTAACATTTACAACTTATAATGTTTCTACGGAAATTAAAGAAAGTAAATCATCAGTCATCTCTAGACAGACGGATGAGACTGACTGTTCAGGCATTTATTTGATCCCTTCTGCAAGCAATTCATTAGTAAAATATTACCACATTTTTACATTCCGAACAGGAACAGGGCAGTGGACAAAACATTAAGAAATGAGAGTAAAAAAAAAGTGAAATTATAATTTATCAGATTTCAATTTCAAAGAACTTACTGAGATCGATATGATTCAAGCAGGTACTCAATTATTCTACCCAAAGTGTTTAATGAACAAGCTGTCGGCAGCAATGAAATGATGTATTGTAATGTTGGTGCTTTAGATGAGAATAATATTTCCAGAATGGTATGCGACTTACTGCCAAGATCACCATCATCTTTACAGAGTAATATCTCTGGACATGTGTCCAAAAATCTTTCTATCAAACGGGTTTGCATATCATCCTGTAAGAAAGAGCTAACTTTCGTGATAATACATAACACTATACGTTATATGCGAAAATACAAACTAACGATAAAGGCTTATAGAGTAAACCCAAACAATTAATAAGTGATAGAAGTACGAAGCTATTATATGTGATTAAAGAGTCCGTTCAATGCATCAAATGGAATTTTCCAATAAAATATTTTACGATAGATATCTAACCATGCCAACAGAATTTGCTAGACGCATAAGGATACTTTCCGGATCATATGTGTCGTAATTTGGTGAGCATGGACTTTCAGTTTCAATCGCATATTCTATAAATTTTGATTTTGAAATCAAAAGAGTTCTTGATAAAGATAATACTTGATTTTAGCACAGTGATGTGATAATGAAGTGAAAAACTGAAATGAAACTTCAGATAATTGAACAAAGAAATAACAATAAAACATACCACCACCACGACTGTACAAAATCCTGCGTACAGATTCTGGAATATGAAGATTCGATTTGCTGATCACACTGTTCAACAAAGAATCAAAATCACTGATTAGTGAGGCATCCTAAAACATTCGTATTTTGGTGTGAATCAGTTCTAACGCATAACTCATCAATCCTATTCCTCCAGGCCAAGAATTGAGGAGCAGATTTATATTTCTCAAATTACAAAATGAAACCAACAAGCGACTATCTTTTTCGTCGTTAAATTAGAAACAGTTCTCGAACAGTCCTTAAACATATATGGAAACTGATTTTAAAGATCTATTGAAAAAAAATTCACTTTATTCCTCGAAATAACTAGCGAAATCAGTATTGGTATAGCAACTGGCGCGATGGATAATATAGCCGGTTTAGCTTTCAGCAATGAAATAACAGCTCGCGAACACTCCAAGTCATTCGATAGTTTAAAAATTACTGACGACCATTTTTCCGGTTCCCTGCCTTCTTGAACTGCCTTCAAAATGATGGAATTCTTTAATGTAAATGAATTATAGCTAATCTATTTTCTGTACATCATCTTCAACATACTACTGCTCGCGGGAACACTAAAAAAGAAACTTCCCGATGTGATGTCTAAAAATACACAACATCTTCACAAAATAAAAAACATGGCATAACATGCATTTTTTAAAATATCACTTTCATTAC
>JARVGP010000764.1:0-30292 GCA_029876185.1 Mansonella ozzardi | reverse complement strand
TATTATTATTATTATTATTATTATTATTATTATATTATTATTATTATTATTATCATGATTTCTAAAAAAATTTGATTTCTTAAAAAATCTCAGAAAAAAATTCCTCAAAAATCAAAATTCGGTCAACTAGGAATAACTAAATTAATTTTTTTTTAGATAAACAATTATCTTGATGGACTACTATTGGTTGGATGATATAAGTGTAGAAATGAAATATGTAAACATGGTACTTGTAAATGGAAAGGAAGATAATTGGCACTATAAAAGCAAAAAAAAATTAATTTGTCGTATTGTCAACAAAATGAGATAATTTATTTTTCAGTCCCACTTATTTCTCATTTATTTTTTATCTATTAATTTCTCATCACACTACATTTTCATATTTTCTTAAATTCTTGTGTTCATGTTGGTTCTTAAGAAATATTTATTAATTTTCCCGAGAGTGATGAAATATATAACTTTTTCCTAAAATGAATTTTATCCAGAAATCCTGAATGACATGCATATTACGTACACTTTAATGAAAACAGAAATAGTTTAATTAGTTTGTCAAGAAACATGAAACCGAGAATTTTATTTTATTGAAATAATAGATAAAAGGGAAATTTTCAAACCAAAAGTGGGTAAATTGTAAACGCTAATAACAAGATTAATAACAATTTTCTATTATGAATGAAATAAAACGAAAAATTAAGGATATAAAATGGTGCAAATGTAATTATTGAAATATACAAACAATTAATCAATGATACTAGAAGTAGAAACAGCGCTTACAAAATTCGCTTCTTTTTCGAGCATAAAATTCCTTCATATATATGTCTTTAAAAAAATCAATTTTGCTGTAACTTTTTTCACACTTCAAATATTTGTACAAATCTTTAATAGTATAACTAAATGTTTTTCATTTTTAAATAAATGGATAATTTGTCGCTTTAAATTTGACTTTTCTCTTTTCTCTACAACCGGATTTTTGTTCTTTCCCTTCATGAGTCTCTTTTTGTCACTCATATTTTGATTACTTATTTTAGCGTGTTTTCAGTCACTTACATCATCTGTTCATTATCAGTTTATTGTGTTCAATCAGTTGCTTATTCTCCAGTTATTCCAGTTACTTTTTCCTTGTTTACCTTTTAATCATTAAATCCTTAAATCCAAGGCTCTATTTATTGAACGTGTATTTATCCTCAAAATATGAAATTATCCGTTTGAATTGCTATTAAAATTTTGATGCTTTCGGAATATTGCAAGATTATACCATATTGCTCAGTTGGAAGAAGAAAAAAGACGAATGAGAGTTGAGACAAATATTTTAAAAAATATTCAAATTTTAAAAATGCACCAAATAAGAAATGACACTGCTTGTGTGCAATGATAAGTTTTCAGAGGAAAAAATATCATTTAGCGAATATTTTTTTATTAGTGCATTACAATTAAAAGAAAATTAATTAATTCATAATATTACAAGAACCATCCTTCATTCTTCTTTTGCCGAATTAATTTTGGCACAACATGAAAATTAAAATGTAATGCTTTGATTGATTTTTCATCTCGTCAATATATTTTAAGTAAAAAAGACAATTACGGTATTTTACAAATGAAAATAATTTTGTTTCAAAAAAGTCAAAAGACATACTATTGTGAATTTGCAAATATTATTGATCAAAATCAGCAGGCCACATTAAATCTTCTTTGAAATACCTATACAATCAAAAAGTTTTATTAATATACAAAACAGAAAGCAAATAAATGAGTTTTTAGTTAATCGAATTATTGACATTTTAAAGCATTAAATTTTCTCTAAATAATTCGTGGGAGGATCAAACTTATTAAATGCTTTCCATTTTGTTGCATAAAAATACATCGCGCTTATTAATATATTATATACAACAAAACTTTTCACAAAAATGCAATGTAAAAGAATTGCAAAATCAATGAGAAATTTAGTTATATAAATGGCTGATAACAACAAAACAATGGCAGCAACAATAAATAAATTGAAATTGGTACAAATGTGCGAGAAGGATTTGAACAAAATAATTGAGTATTTGATGCAGCATTTCATTCCTAATGAACCAACAGCGCAATCACTTGATATGTCTCGGGATGATGCATGGGATTTGGTTAAAGGTAGCTGCTTTTTTCCCTCTCATTAATTTAACTGGTAATGAAAATATGAGTGGAAAATTTTGTTCCATTTCGAAATAAATTATTAAGCAAATTCGACTTATAACAAAAATTTGAAATATTACAAATCTATAGATAACAGCAAATCTTTTACCATAATATTATTGATTCACTGACAAGAATAGTTGTTCGTTGAGTTTTTACAAGATTTTTTTTTGAATAGAAAATATTTCTTCAATAGAAATTATTTTTTCAGAAACGGCTCGAAATTGTTCACAATTTCCATATTCCTATGCTCTAAAAAACAACAAGGATGAAATTGTTGCTATTCGCTTAGCTTCCGTAATAGAAAGACCAACGAACGAGTACAAAGTAAAATTAAATTGGAATCATTACACTCAATAATAGTTCGTTACACTTATGGAAACCTGTTGTTTAATCACGTTTAGGAAAAAGAACTAAATGAGCAAAGAGCAAATGATACTAAAGAAATGGCAAAATCAGCCGCTGAAATTGATAAATTGCTTTCAACGTTGAAATCAAAGGTTTGTTGAATAAATAATGGAAAATTGTTTTGTAATTGCCAAGAAAGAAAACACGATTAATTTCGAATTTAATGGAATTGAATTATAGATATGGCAACTGGTGAATTCTTCAACTAAAAAGCTTTTAGAAATTACTATCATTTCGACTCATAGAAATTACATTAGACGTGGATTAATGCATGAATTGCTGATGTTTGATTTGACGGAACAAAAACGTAACGGTATCCAAGGCAGCTTCGCTGAAGCTACTGCATATAATTCTCAAAAAGTTTGCTTTTTTGAAGTGAACAGAAAAATACAGAAGGAAAATTGCAAACATTAACTAGAATATTTTTTTGATATTTAGAGAAAAGCATAGAATTCCAAAATTGTAAAATTTTGGAATTTTAAAATTTTTTGAAAAAAAAATTTTGAAATACTCAAACAATAGCTCATTCAATTAACATAGGATTAATCAGTTAATATTTAGAAACATTTCAATATTTTCCTAAGATTAAAAAAGTTTTTATCTTTAAAGTGCTTGCAAAGAATAGCAGTAAAGAATGATAAAATATAAAAGCTTGAAAAGCAAATATCTTGAAACTTTGAAGACAAATAAATAAGCATGTGATATTGTGCAATTAATAATGTCTCTTGAAAATAATCAAAGCATAATATGAATTAGTCAACAACCACTAATCGATTTCAATCAATCAGTACAATACCCTAAAACATCACAATGTTATTTGATAATTTCTCAATGAATTATTTGCAGTTATTCGCTAAATTAGGCTTTCAAGTTCTCTATCAAATAAACTACAATGAATGGTTGGACAAAGACGGCAAACAAATATTCAAATGTCATGATCGAACAGATTGTGCCCAACTTGTCTATCGACTGTACTGATCAAATAGCGCAAAATATTTTAAAAATTGACCAATTTTTTCCAAATTAGAAGAGATTATGTAATCTTCAAATATTTATATTACACTAGTAATGTGATAGTAATTGCAATATAAATAATAATAGTTGGTTATCGTCATTCTAATAAAAGAAACTAATAGTTAGAAATTGCTCCATAAAACTGTAACATCAATAAAAGCAATGTTGATGTTGATGATAAAGTTATTGCTCCAAAAAACTGATAATATCAATGAAACAAGATTGATGTTGGTGATAAGATTAATAAAATGGTAGTAATTATAGTAAATAATATTAATGATAGTAATCATGGAAGAATAAAGAATAATTCTGCCACTAAGAGTGGAAAGTAATAACGACAGTTTAATAGCCTACAATTTTTAGCGCATCACACTATGTTGAAATTTTAAGTGGCTACTGATTGGAAAATTACAAAAATTAATTGGAAGCAATTATTCAATCCCGTATTTCATTATATTTCTTTCGCTTTCTCAGCATCATGGTAGTAATCATCAAGTAAAACAATTTTTTCCGTCGCTAGTAATTACAACTGTCTTAAAATTAGAAGAAACCATCTGATAAGTGTACTGTTCTTAAAAATTAAAAACCTTAAATTGAACTTTTTGTCCAAGAAAGGAGTGATTTATTTCACTCATCTAGTTGTGCCATTATCGTTAAAAATTTCTTATTAAAAATGGCATTGTTAAACATTTCTTTTTTTAAAAATTATCAAAAATTAGTTTCGAAGAGTAAATTTAGGCTTACATAATCAACATTAGTCAATAATTAAACCTGTGGTAAATTTGCACTAACATTAGTAAAAAGCAAAAAAAAACATAATTAAAATAAACGAGCAATTTCAAAATAAAACAAAAGAACAAAAGAGCAAAATAAGCAATCTCCGCAACAAATAATTGAAGGAATGATTGAACGAAAAATTTTTAAACTTTTCTTTTCCTCTCCATTGACTTCGGAAGACATTACCAACATTACAAAACATTCAACGGAGAAATAAAGAAACGGAGAAAGTTTGAAGATTTCATTTTTATTCTAAACATGAAATGCTGCCCTAAGACTACAAAGACTGCAATGAACGACAGAACTCTTAAGCTAAGCGACATGGCTTGAAACGGGAAGGCCCAGCGTTACATTTCTGGTCAGTGGATTCTTCCATTTCAAATAATACATTATACCAAACAAAAAAAAAATACTGCATTAAGTTTATTTCAACAAATCTTTGTTTTTTTTCCAGGTGCATAGCAATAATTAAGGATTCTACGCATGCATCAAATGAAAGAATTTTTTATGCATTCAGTTCAAGAACCATCTATTTCATTCTCATTCAATCGTTATCTCTTCTCCCCTAAGAGATCTTATCTACTTACTTACTAGTTGATTGATCTTATTACACAATAAATGATTGTACTGTTTTGTACCAGTAATTTTCTCATTAGATAGCATATTACGGTAATTATGCAAAATTCTTATCATGAATTGTAAAAATTAATTTTTGTGATATGAAATGCAGTTTTACAATCAGTTGATTTTTGTTGTGCAATTTACATTCATTTTTTTGCTTATATTCTTTGTAATTAAAAAAAATGTGACATTGAGGGAATTAGTGTGAATCAGGATGATTTTCTGATATTTAATAGTGCTGTCGTTTAAACTAAGTTTTTTTAAAGTTCAGCTTTATGATTTAGGGAATGCTTATTTTGATCTATTAATTAATGAAGATATTAGCATAGGTTGATATGTTTTTTTTCTTCAATTAATTTCTTTTTTTCAAATTTCTGTCTTTTATCATGCAAATATATTTGTTAGCAAGCGATAATACTAACAACACTGATAATATAAATGATAGCCACTAAGTGATAGCACTATAACGATAGTAGTAGTTAGTGGTATTGGTAAAACTAAAGGTAATTAATAGTAATTAATCGTGAAATTTTTATACAGACGATCATTAGCATCACTTTCATCAATTTCTTTCTTATTGTTTTCATAAAATATACAAAAAATCACACTTTTTGAAAACAGTGATACATTTTCATAACACTATTTATGACTCTTTTTCCTTACAGTAGTAATATTTTATTTACTGTACACAATCCTTCTTATGGTATATTGGCATTTGCATTTATTGCTTAGCTAATTATTTTTTAATTACCAGTCATTGTTTTCGTTGATTACCCCTTTCCAATAAACCATTTTTTCAAAAGATTTCTTGACTTATTTCGTCCTACATTAATTCAGTGATAATTTCTGAAAATTTTCTTGCTTTTAAGAAAAGGTCTTGATTGATTGTGACTTGGGGTTTAAGAAGTATTTTACAGCAATTTTAATGTTTCTCTGTGCCCTTGTTTTTGTTTGTTTTGTTTCGAAATCTATTGCTTTTGTTTTTTAATTTTTGCTAAATTTCTTTATCGTTTCAAATTTTAATATTCTTTAATAAAAAAAGAAACAATCAGTAAGAGCGAGTTGCGAAGTTTGTTACTTCTTGCAGTTGTTTTTAAATCATGTGTTATTTCGTTCAACTTTATTTATCATCGATTAGCTTGAACTGTTAAAGTTGCAAAATTTTGTTCTGAATTACACTTCGCCCAACATTTAGGATAATTTGTCATTTGAGGGCTTTTCCGGAAACAAACAAAAAGTGTTAGACCTTTTCATTTTTTAAATTTGGTTATTCTTTTTGACTTGTTGGCTCGATTGTTTCATTTTTTCAAGTCTCTGTAATAATTAAAAATAAAACATATAACTTCCATATTGGAAAATGTGGAAAAAATAAAACTGTCAAATCGGTTAAAATAACAATTTTTGATTGAAAATCCTGGTTACATTTATTCACTATTCAAATCAAAACAATCATGACAGTTGTTAGCTAACTTTGCCTTCTTTTTCAATAGTTTTTTCTGATATTAACTTTTAGAAATGGATTTTGCAAAAAAATTCAATGCTTTCACTTTATGATAAATAATCAGTGCTGCTGCGTCATGCAGCGCTCGCAGAAATATAAAAACGAAATTCAACTTGTCACTACTGTCACTCTGTGTGCGTTTTTCTGAATGTCATGATCTTTGACAGTAATATCTCAATTTCACTTATTATTGTTGTTATCAATAAAATTCAATCCTAGTCTTCTCTAAACAAAATATAATAAAAGATATCCGATACTTCTCTGAGCATAACGAACTGAATTTAAGGATGGAAAAATAGAACTGAGCTCAAGTCACTCCAAATTACAAACGTACATTGATCATCTGTATATTTGAAGAAAGTGTAACAGAGAGTGAATTGGAATTTCACAACTTTCAAAAATTAAATAAGTGATTTAGATCTTATCAATAAATATATTACTTCACACAAATGTCTCTTTATTTTACATTCAATCAAATAAATACTAACAATTTGAAATTATAATAATTCAAATACAATCCTATTATTCAAAACAATATGCGAAAAAGTAAAAAGAGATAGATTAGTTCAAGCTCCTCATTTCGCTTCAATCGGTGTCAAAATGTCAAACAATATTTTTTCGAATCACAAATAAGATCACCAATTTTCATTTTATATTTTGAAATTCCAAACAAAACTACGAAAGTTTTTAAAATTCACTCTGTCACTGCTAAAAATAAAACAAATGAAAACTTAAATATGCTGCACTCCATAATTTAAAAAAAAAAAAAAATTAGATTCTTCATTGCTTTAATGAAATAGAACAGAATGAGCAAAACAGATCAGAAGTTGCAGCTACAGCAGTTGTTTCAAATTATGGAAGCTAAATCTTTTATGAAGAAATATTTCAATTATAAGCTTTAATTTAAAACAACTGTAACTGTTTCATACACTATTTCATACAAAGTGGCAATAAGCGATAAAATTATGTTTAAGAATTTTGTTTGATTTTCTCATAAAAACAGTAAACAAGCTCATAACTTTGCAGTAAAAATAAAAAACAAGAAATAATATCTACAAGTAAGTTAGCATAGTTCCCATCAAATAACATAATGCAGATGTATGTCACAACAATTGTACAATTTTTCTATTTCTTTGTCAAAAATTCCATTAATCTATACATATATCAGGTAGACTAAAATTGCAGCTACTATATTAATGGTATTAAAGAAATAAAATATGAAAATAGTATAACTTTGATAAGACTGATGAAAAATATTGTCCAAAAAACGCAAAATTTACTTCATATATAGTCTAGCCTAAGTGTCCGAACTTGCATTGGTTCTAATGATATTTTATTCACATTACCAAGATAATCATATAACATTGTTAACGATGTTTCTGTTATATGCGAAGGTGTTTCTATGAACAAACGCTTCACATCAAGCTGGAAAAAAAATTAAATGTAGAATCTGGATGAATTTTTTGAATTATTCAATAAATATGAACAAAAAAGTTATACAGCAACACTATGGTCTTTTATCAAACGACAACACTTGCAATGTCATATCAAAATTTACTGAAGCCTTCACTTTTTTCAGAAAATATCCTTATGACCCAATTATTACCAAACAATTTTCAGATTTCCACACTCATAATTTCAAGATTAGAAGATATAGTATAATTTAGAAGCTATAATAAAGATATAATAAAAAATCAATAGAAAATATAATAAAGAAATATAATAAAACGAAAAATTAAAACAAGAAGCTGTAATTTTTGATATAATAAAAATTATATAATTAATAATTATATAATTTAGAAGGTATAATAAAAATTAATAAGACATACCGTAGCACTTTGTGCTTCTTGCAATTTAGAAGTAAAACGACAATCAATACCAAAGCGATGCAAAATAAGTGCATATGATGAATTGCGAGGAGTGTGAATGTGGACAGAACGAGTACCGTAAATTGTTGGAGCTGCTAAGGTACGTAAAGTAATCAAATGTATATCATCACATGAGAATACATCGTCGTTCATTAACTTGTAATTATCGATATAGCCTGAAATGTAGCACTACATAATTCCAAACCATCATCATCACCAGTAACATTATTTCCATGCATAATAATACTTTGTCTACCACAACTTGATTCAATAAGTGCTGAGATAGATGACCAGAATCGAAGTAATAGAGATAAATTGCTGCATAATAACATATTCATATATGCATAAAAACTAATTCTCACCCACCAGAATTCATATCAACTAAATGTGTAATTAAGTTTAAAGAAAATTAAATAACTACTTTTTTTTTTTCAAACGAAATTTATTACTATCTTGCTTCAACTACTAAATAATAAGAGCAATATGAAGATCAATTTCGAGAATTCGAACAAACTTCTGCAGTTAATTATCTTCAATTTTATCTGCCAACCAGAAGATGATGATAAATTGGGAAAAACGAAATTCAAACTTCAAATTCACCTTTACTCCGACTATTCAACAATACTAGAGGTGGATATAACAATGATAGCATCCGATCGTATGCATGCGCCGAATGATAAGCAGTAATTCTGGCTTTTGTATCCACTGGTACATTTTGAGAAAGAACTTCAAAGAGGAGTCGGAAAGAGCTTATTGTTTTTCTGTTATCCGTTACACCCTACAAAATCTCGGAAAAAATTTTCACGATCTTCTAAAAAAAAAAATAATATAAAACCCAAACCACTAGCTACCTGATTTTTAATTAAACTCAAATCACTAGCTACTGATTGTTAATTAAAAAACGAAACAGTGTGTACTGATGGGCTAAAAAAAATCTCTTTCAGAAGATCTCTCCGCATTCGCTTATCAATTATCACAGAAAATATGTTGCGTTAATAAATCAAATTCCTCAAATACATACAGCGAAAAGACCTCTTCCATCATCTTGATTTAAACGGCGATCCAACATTACATCCAGTTGTCCTGCAATTTATCTTCTATTGAAAGTCTTTTATCACATAACTCATATAATGTGCCATATCCTTCTTTGAAAACTTTATTATTTAAGATTCTGATGGTATACGTGCCAAAATAATTTAATGACATTTATCATTTACCAAAATCCATCTAATAATCTTTATCTTTATTCCTTGCTATCACTTAATATCACTGTTTTATTTACCATTAAATCCATCCATTTTTCTTAATTGAAATTACAAACGAAAAAACTAAAGGGATTATTATCGCAACGTACCACTGGCAAGATTGGCAATTCCACATGGTTGAGCACTCAAAAGTGTCATCCGTAACATTTCATCTTCTATAAAAGCTGAAGAAGACATGGGAAAGAAATGAGCCTGTAGTGGTAGTTGTTTGAATCTACGCCGTTTCACTAACTGAAATAATATTCCAACCGAAATTTAATATTTGTAAATATCATTTTGCACAAATAAATATCATTTTTAATTACAGCTGAACTTTAATTAAATCTATCCTCTTTTTCAAATCGTCCAGTATTTTATCTATTATAACGTAATGATTTCTGTATTGTGTCTCAGAGCTGGAAAAAATCTTGGAATAAGCAATTCTGAATCGAAATACTACCCTACTGATAAATAAATATACAATAATTAATATACACCTACTTAATCAATTAATGCGATCAAAAAAAACACAATCAGCGAAAATTAATACGCCTTTGTTTGTCACAATTTTGAAATTTTTAAAGAATCCTATATTTCTATTTCAGTTTCAATTTTCAAATCATATTATGTTCTTATCCAAAGAAAAAAAATATCGTACGGCTATTGTTGAGATTAAGATTTTAAAGTCTAATAATGATCCTTTGAAGTTATTCTCTTGTAAGATGAGCAAGGATTCGTTAACATAAGTGTCGGCTACAGCATAAAATGTCTTATTACTATTATTTTTCCTATTGTTGCCATTTCTTTTGAATAATTTTCAAAGAAATGAATTTTTCTTTCTAATTGAATAAATTATTACCTGATATCCATTAAGATCTGTGAAAAACTCATCGCCATTCTCAATTCCCGCTTCCAATCGCATCGCTAACTCGACATTCCGAACATTATCCAAATGAAATGTATTTTCAATTTCAATCGATGGTGATAGCAATGGAATTTTAACTGCGTGAGTGAAAGTTATATTTCCATAATTAGCTATCAACACCTAAAGAGGAAAACTAAACGGGTTCTTCATTTCACAAAATTATGGCGTCATATTTTAGCTCTAATTAACAAACACACACTGATCCAAAATCTGCATATGCGACAGAAATAATAATTCAAAATCAACAAATGATTGTTATTTATTTTTGTTGTAAAAAAAGATAAGATGTCATTGAGTGACCTTTTGCATCACCGTTCCTTGAACAGCTATAAATGACTCGCTGGTTTTTAATGCTTTTGCAGGACCATTTGGCAGGAATAAGTATGCACCAGAAGGATTGTCAGTGCCTTTCAGAGGTGCTAAAACAAATGTTTCAGATATTTCTGATTACAGATTTAATATTGGTGTATAACTTATGCTACTCAACAGACTGAAAATATTCAAATACATTTACTTAGTTACTAGTAAATACAATTTTCGAAAATTAAGTTTGTCATGAAGTTGCAAAAACATAAAAAAAAGAAAAATAAAAACAAATTAATATGAAGTCTGAATTAACTGCCATGAAGTAGACAAGTCAAAAATGAACAAATTTTTTTACATGAGCTCTTTATTCTTGCTCCATACCAGACAAACGACGTTTTTACGGGTATACTCTTTCCTCGTTTCAGTAATACAGACTGCAAAAGTCGTAAAGAAAGAATTAGGAGAGAAAAAGAGAATAAGCACGCTTATTATTAAAAATTATTAAAAATAATGAACTTTGGATTTAAGCAAGATTTGAAACTGATTACGAAAATATGATCAGAACAAATTTTCAGGATATCATTTTATCAACCTTCCATTTCAAAAAAATTTATCCAATATCACTGTTATGAAATTCCCTTCACTTTTTGCTTTTACTTTAAAATTTGAGAAAAATTAAACTTACAGCTAAATGACCTGTTCTTGGATCAAATGTTACCGATATTAAACCATTATCAAATGTAAAATCTCCCAATGGCGCAATATCAAAATCACTGAAAAGAAAAATAAAAGTAAACTAATGTCTGTGAATCAGATTCACTGTTTTATATAAAATCCACAGGATTCATTCTAAATAAGTGTCGATCTGGTATTTAGTTGAATGTGTTATAAAAAACAATAAAATTTCTATTTAAGATTTGAACTCTCTAAACAGCAGCCGCCCTTAGGAGATTTTGTTTATCAAAATTTATTCTGTTTTTAATTTCAATAAACATTTTGGTTTTCCATAAGAATACATTTCACTTCCATAGATAATGGGAAAAAAATCCAACAATGAAAGATAAACCTGTTCTCCAGTAATCCTGTAAAACCCACTCGAATCATAGCTTTATCTTGTGGAACACCAGGTTTAATCAAATATTTCTGGAAGCTTAACGAAGGTGTGGTGGAAACGAAGCAAAGCTGAAAAATTGAAAAACATTAATGAAAAGCGAATAAGTAAGAAATTTATTAAACTCATCTTATTTCATCCTCCAAAAGGGATGATCCAAAGGTGACCATTATTCATTCATTAGGTGTTTCATCAGCAAATCAAATTTATCATTTTCAATAACTTGTAGCAATTTATTTTTGGGATAAATTCTTGACTTCTTAGCAATGGCTTGCAGTCTTCCTGTTGTTTTTTCAAATGATCGTAACTTATTCGCAGATTTTACAGGTTATGAAACGATTCATAACTGAAGACAAAATAGTAGATCTCAAATCATTACCTCATACAACTTAGAATCGATGACCCATTTATTGCCAACAAATTCAAGAACTGGACCAATTTGTTGCAAAACAGTTACGTTGGGCTTCGAAGCTAGCACTACGATTGTGTCCAAAGCATTAACATAAACACATATCGTTTCCATCCTTAGCTTTCCCAGTGCATTAAATATGATAAGTTCACTGGAACAAAGTTAGAAATTATTCATAAATTTATTTCTTCAAAACTATTCTTTTCAAATCTATTCATTCCTATTTAATCCTATTATATTAATGTTGAAGTTTTGCTATTATTATATGCTTTAATTAAGATGCAATGGAGTAATTTTGTAATAATACTTAAAATAGTATATGAAATTAAAAAAACGCCTAAAATCTATGATAAATTTACATACAAGAAATGACTTTCAAGTTTAAGGCAAATTCAAATTTGAAAATCCTTTTCTTGCACCGTACTAAGTGAAAAATTTACAAGACTTAGATTTGGAAGATATGAAGACAAGTCAAATTACGATATTTCCACCAGTACTCTTTTCAAAAAATATTAAAACATCAAAGTTTCAGTTTAATTTTCTAATGTTCTAAATTCAAAAAATCTCCTACTGCAGCACATTCCTTCAATAAATTACCGAGCAATAATTCAATGAATCACCACTAAAGACAACAATTTTAAATGTGATAAATGTATGCGTGAATATAAATTTTGCTAACCTTCCATGCATCAAAACTCTTTTTTTCGGAAGCGATTCAGATGTATCAAGACTTTCTTCCTGAAAAATTTTGATAAATCAAAATTTTATTTTTGGAAATTCACTGAAAATTATGTTGTTAGTCGAAAAAATTTTCCAAATTATGAATATCCTGAAAAAAAAAAACAAACATGCTAATAAAAACAGACTTCTTAAGACAACAGAAGGGCGATAGTTTTTTTTTTACATTATGCTGAAAAACATCAAAACATATGTCAGAAAACTTCAAGGAAATCTAATTACACTATATTTTACGCAGTTCAATCAACAAACAGTTGGATAGTAATGGATTCTTATCACCGCTGGCAATATAAAGTAAATCTCAATCAGGCAAGATCCTGCTTTCGCAAGTATTTATATCATCTACCAAAATGAAACACTAAATGAGCCTAATAATAAGAATATGACTAATTACTAATTTTAAACGAATTAAAATTCACCATCAAAAGGTTCGGAAGAATCGATGAATTTGTTGATGTGTTTCCCCGAAGAAAAAAATCTGCAGCTGTAAGTATAATTTCTTCGGACATTTTCATTGCTTCAAACATCCTGCAAAAGAAAAGATTCTTTAATCGATTAGATAATTATAATTAATATTACTAAATTCACGAAAGCTAAATTATTCTAAAAAATAATCAAAAGATGATAGTAAATATCAAATGTCATTAAAGACTGAAAGTCAGGTATAAGTTACAGCTTCGCCTAAATTTTATATTAACAAACTTCTGGCCATAATCAGCCATAACTTCATCTTTCGATGTGCCGGTAATGCCGTCATGATGCTGGAATAAACTCATCCAGCGTCGAGCTTCCACAAGTAGTCCAAATAGTCGTAAAGCATTTCCTTTTTCCAACCTTCCTTTCATCCCCATAAAACTGTACAAGATTTCAGCAGCTCTATAATAAATAAATTTTGCCATATAGAAGTGAACAGGAAAATGAGGACATCCGATAGGACATGCCGACAGCCCGAGATTATTCTTGATGATAAAATCGGTAAGGAAATCAGAATTTCAAAAAGATGATAAGAGAAATCAGGAATTTCACTACACTTTTCGTCTTTCAATACTCTTCAGAAAGTTCATAAACTCCCAACACTGTTTTTTTATAACCAAATCTTCTATTAATTCTGATAAGATAGTGCTCAGAATCTAGTATTTTTAAACTATTAACCTGATATAGTGTTGCAGAACGCGATCGAAACGCTTGTGGAACGGTCGACTGGTATAATATCCTGAAAGCAATTATTCCTTGTCATGTAAAATTTCAAGAAATAATAAACTTCAAGGCATGGGCATTATTTTGAGAAAAACAAATTGGTGAATTGAAATGCAAAACAAAAATATAAATAATATCATTATGCATCAATGACTCAATCATCCATATATGTCAGTGTTTTACTTTGTTACGACTGAAAAACAAACCGCTCCAATAATGATCATTTCGATCGGCATATGTAAAAAAATCTCCAGATAGAACCGGTAAATTACTACCAATTTCGTGCAATCGTTTGTGAACTAAACGGAAATAGTCATCAACAGTTCCAAAACGAGCCTAAAACAAAAAAAAAAAATCACTTTTAAATATACATATAATATTCGCCCTTTTAAATTTAATTTTATAAAAAACTAAAGTTAATTAAAAAATTAATTTTATCCTGTCTTGTTAAATTGAATAATTCGAATTGCGGAAAAAACCATTATTTTTTACATTTTTCTGGCTAATTTTCAAACAATGATTTGCAATAATTTAATATTTATGATATAATGATTTAATATTTTAATGTATTATGAAAATTATTTCCATAATCGGAAGAACTATTTCTTGGACTATATAAGTTACTAACCATCAGATACCATCGGATGACTATTTTCATATCATACAACAAAAAGATATTAAGAGAAGAATTTACCGCAAAAAAAAAAGAAAAACTTAAAGATAAGCAAACTAGTACCTAAAAAATGACTCACATTTACATTCCATTCATTTTGTACATTCATATATTTGAATAATTTCATGTAATTTGCATACTGCTTATTCCACTCGAATGTGGTATCGTAACGAAAGTCATCACCTAATGGCACTAATACAACATTTGTCTTGAACAATTGTGCTTTTTTTCTATACTGATCATATAACAATGCTGCTCTGTAAAATTCAATGTGAATCATTCAGATCATTCAGTCACTTGTAACAGCAACTACATTCACGGTACATTAAAAAAACGAATTTAGGAATACCACTAACTGATACTTCATTACTCACAGAAATAGACAATTTCAGCGATATCCTAAAATTTTACACAAATTTTACCTCTCCTTAACATTATTCTCAGTAATATCAACTGCTGGTAATTTCCACGGACAATTCAAGCCACCACCTGCAGTACGTTTAAAATCAAACTGACAACATATCTTCGGATCCGGACCGCATGTATGAGGTATATCATACGAAAAAAATGGCATGACATGTGTAGCAAAGTCTGTTGAACTGTCACGGTTGCCTATAATTAATTTCATTAAAGCATTTTTTAATTCAGTGTACAAGCACTTTCATCCGGTTAATTCAATAATCTAACTACTCTACGTCCATAGAAAAAACAGTATTAATTAAATAAATTATTTATGCTAAATCATTCAGAAATATCAACAATATAAAAACTTCCACTAAATTTTCTTCCACTAAGTTGTACAAATCAGACTGTTAACAAAAATAAATGTCTGAATAGCAATTTCAGATGAAAATTTCTATTGTTTCATTTGTTTAGTAAAATATTTCGAAAATAGTAAAAATTCAAAATCTTTCGCAAGAATCTACAATATTTTTGATATATATATATATATATATATTTTTTTTTTTGCTACATGATGTTGACTGCAGTAGAATAAATCAATCTGATGGACAAAAAATATTTGTAAATAATAAATATAGGTATAAATAATTTTCAATAAGTTTAAAACCGAATGTTTTAAAACATGCAAGTATTTTTAAATCTAAGAGAATGAACTGTGAGAATTGATGATAGCTTATAGGATAAACAGAATGATTCCACAACTAGCAATTCTATGCTAATTTTGGAAAATAATCTAGTGAGAAACTTTCTATCATGGTCGTCAAAAGTATAGTAAATTTTCATATTTATGACATACCCCACAATTGTCTCCACATAAATTCTAGCTCTTTTCTTTCAGCCAAATACTTTTTCACCGAATAGTGCACTCGTTGAAGTACACCATTGGAAAAATTCGACAATTTCATAAAGTAAGAAATTGTAGGACTTAAACCAAAAGGATCAATCGACCAATGATTCCGTGGTTTGTAATCTGAAATAATTGTTTCAAAGCATGAAAAATGAATTACAGTTAAACATAATAATGATCAAACACGTGTTCCCGTTGAGAAAATTAAATCTTCATTTCAAAGAATCAATTCATTATAATTTTGAATTATGATATTTATAACCTTCTCCAATATGGTTGCGAATCCATTCATGTCCCTCCATTAACTGACTGATTAAACCATAGTAATGTGAATTGGCTTCGTCTGGCATCACCCATCCACCAGTTAATATTTCCAATTTTTGTGATTTCAAAAGCCTTAAGTACTATCAACAAAACTTCCATTTGAAAGAATTAAAACAATAACAAAGTCGATTCAAACAACTTCACATACAATAAAAATCTTTTGTTTTAATATTCAAAGAAAATTTAGAAAAAAAATTTTCAAAAAACCATACATTTGCCCCTCTGGATAAATGATCAATCCCCTTCTCCTTCCACAACTCCCGAGATGTGCAAAAGCGGTGAGTAAAATTGGAAGCAAATCGGGAATAATATTGGATAAGCTAATATTAGCTTCTCAGCAAGCTCTACATTTTACTGAATGAATCGTAAGAATACTATCAATACACACTTCAGACCTTGAATTACATTTCAAATAGTAACGAGCCTAGCTTAGTTCTATGGATTCCTTCCTGCTTCTTTAAAATCTGGTTGCTTTTTTGAAAGGCCAAATTATCTAATTCCTTTGCAGATTAAGCTTCAAAAAAAAAAGACGGATTTTTAGAGTCTCTTAATCAAAAAATGAATAATTAATTTAAATATAACTTCACAAAATTTTTACCCAGATAAAACTTACCCTTTTACTAATTCGCGTTCTTCTTCCTCAATTTCTGCCCACCATTTCTCAAAAAAGCTCATTTCGGCATAAACGAAACGCATTTCATCCATTGTTTGCAAATAGCTCAACATATTATTCAGTATATTTCGTGTGTAAGTTTCATAATAATCTTCAAATGTTCTTATCCAACCTGAAAAATCATTCATTCTTTTTGGATTATATTGAAAGTACAGATACTCTTCCAAAACCCATATGATTTCAGGATTACCTATAAATGTATTTTGGCATTTTATCAGAAACATACCTCATCAAATGATCGTGCTTGAAACAGCTAGAAATAATTAAAATAGAAAAACCAGAAAATGCAACAAATTCAAAAAACATAAGGAAAAATATGATAACCTGGATCGTTATGCGAATGGGGTACTACAATTACTTCAAGTCTTCTTTCAGTTTGTACTGATTCTTCGTTATATACAATATCGTAACCTTGCTTCCATACCCCACCATCTGGATCATCAAATGGTAATTTACTATACATGTCCAGCATCTTAAGTGTAAATTAGTGAGAATGTAACCATGAATAACAGAAAAATTTTAAAAATATTCTATCATTCATGAGCATAGTTTGCCCATAAGAAGGTAATCTGGACCACTGTTTAAATTCACAACAAGCAGGAAGTTATTTAACGAACTGTTTTGTAACAAAATTTAAAATGCCAAAAATAGAGGAATAGAACTTCAAAAAAAAAGTTACGTGAATATTGCTGTTATCAGATGTTGTCATGGATATAGTCGCAAAACATACATTACGCGGCGGAAGAGGCGATGAAATGCGATCCAAAAAGTGCTTAACAATAGCAACCTATAGAGTAGAAACTTTCATTCGATTACTTTCAACAAAAAATAGCAAGTATTCCAAGTAATTCTAAATTACTGATCATTAATTAACCTAAAAGACTTGGAAAGAAATTATTTTTATAGAATAGCTAATTTCTAGAAATTTCAATTTCATCTTGAAATCATACCTTTCCACCTATTTTATTCGGCATTTCCATCATCTTCTGCATTTCTTCTGGAGGATTAATCACTCCATGTATTGCTTGCTCATCTTCCGCTTTCTGTTGCGCTGCTTCTTCCACAATACGGGCCTCCTTTTCAATCTACAACTGCTGTATTTTCGAAATTATATGTATCAGTCATACTGTAATTTGAAACTATACTAAAATTATACTAAAAAAAACTAAAATAATTATTTAAGTTAACCTGGATAAACTCTGATTCACAATGTTTCAAAAATTTTGAAAGACTTGTGATAATGCGAATAATCCCAACAAATGTCTCTATTAATGAAGCTAACTTTTAGTATATATAATTTGATATGAATAGTAGGGTACCTTCGACCATATAGTTTCATTGCTTGAACATAAATCAGATTAGACTAACTCAATAAACCTATCTTAATTATTGCTTAATTAAAAAAAGAGAAATTAAAATAAAATTTTATTGAATTGAATATAAGAAATACTTGTTCAGCTTTCTTTGGAGGCTGCAAAAAACCAACAGCAGCTTCATTTACAATTTCTCTTTCCTTTTCGTTTTCTTCATCTCTCATCCTTCCGTTGCTCGTTTTACCTCAAATGATTCAAATAATTAAAAAATTTGCGATGAAAAAAAAACATAGAGAATTAAAATTTAATGAAAAATTATGAAATTAAAAATCTGAATGTTATTTACTTTCCAATTGTTCATGTTTGTCAAGAACTTTTTGCAACATACTGTGCATCAGTTGGCCACTCTTTTTCGCATCATTTTCCAACTGACTGATCTGTTTTTCCAATTTTTTCAACTCTAACTGCAAAATTATCAAAATTATGAACACATTATCAAACTTCTGGATGGCACAGTGACCTTTTGGGTGGAAATGATCTTCTGGATGACAATGACCAAAGAAATATTTATATTATAATATCTTGCATATAGAGATAGAAACTGCGAAAGGAAATTGATTCAGTTTTATTGAAGCGATGTGATAGTCGCAGTTATTTTGTTTGAAGCCAAACACTACACATAAGAGATTGCTTAAATCTTTGAATTATCCCGAAATGAATCGGAGAAACAAGCTAGGAATAATCAGCAACCACAAGAGACAATAGCTGACAAAAAATTGTATATGCTTGAAAAAAAAGCCTAGCTTACCTCCTGATCAGCATAATCTCGTTTGCGATCGAAAGTTTGTGTCTCTAGTGAATTATACAGGATCAAACAAATGAATACGGATATACTTAAAACAGTGGCCAGCAATCGATTCCAAGTTAAGTGAATATTTGGCCCATACATGGCAAACATTAGAATTTCGAATTTCACAGTTCCTTATTAATTCGAATGAATACAAAATGAGTGAATGGTTCTGCAAGATAGTAAAAAAAAAAAGTAAATAGTTATCACTCATTTTAAGCCAAAACTGATTGTTGAATTTTACAACAACGGCTTATTTACTTGAAAATGATTAGAAAGTGATGAAGAGAGAGAAAGAAAGTGTTGTTATCAATTTTACTGCACAACAATGTATGGTACAAAGATTACACACACATACATAAGCCATGGAATAAAACCATTTCAATTAATTAATCGACACTGAATTGTGATAGAACATTTTTTGTAAATATCACAGATCTTTGAAATTTTTTAACCGAAAGATCAACTCAGAATTTTGAAGACCAAAGATTCAAAGAGAGCAAAGACCACAGAAAGATCGAAGACCAAAGACTTCCGAAGATTTCTTTTTTTTTTCGACAATTTAGAAAAGCAATCATGCAAAAAAAATGTCAACGAGCAAAAATTTTACCATAATAGAAACTCTATTGTTCTTTACTCGCACGAAATTTTCTAACAATATTTCTTCAACAGTAATACAAAATCAGTTAGCTTAACTAAAGTATTAATCAACTAAAGCTTACTTGGAAAACTTATAAAATCAATTAACTAAAACTTAACTAAGTGTTAATTAACTAAAGCCTACTCAAAAACGTGCGAAAATATTTCTACTGTATTAGCTATCTTTCCGAAAATAATGATAAGTCTACTTGAGATTTGGATTCATATCGCTCTCAGTGAATGTTGTTGCCTTTGGGTAAGTAAGTTGCCATAAAATGACAGAACAAATCACTGTCACCTATCATCCCGAACTCTCCCAGTTTCTGTCAACGGTGATAATTTTGCTAAATGAATTTTCGATCATTGCTCCTCCAACACATCACTTACTTCTCAGCGATAATCCCGAATTCTGAGATTCCCTTGTCATTTCCTGTATCAATTACATTAGTTTTCAGTAAGTTGATATATCAATTCCAGGTCACTTAGTATTATTAAAGGTATTCATAGTTCCAAAAATACCCTAAACAACGTTTATAAACATTTCTCGAGATATCCCAGATATCCTAACTGCATGTAAAAAATACATAAAACATCAAAATATGCACAAAATCTAGCAAAAAAAGAAAAACTTTTCAAAAATCCTAATAATGTTTTGGCAATTTTTTTTTGAGAAACAAGTATTTATGGAAAAATATTAATAACCGGCGGAATATGAATAATTTGTTAGCGAAGAGAGAATTTTGCAGTAAAAGAGAAAAAAACAAAAATGAAAACAAGAAAAGAAAAGCAAACAAAAGAAGGGATCTGAAGAACTGACAATTTAAAAAGATAATGAATCAAAGAAATTAGGAAGAGAGGTGGAAGAAAAAAAGAGTAAATTAAACAGGGAAAAATACTTTCTCACAATTCTCTCTCACATTCAGAAAAATCATATGCAGGATACAAAATAAATTTAAGACCAAATTTTGAAATTATTTTCCAGAACAAAGAGCTCGGCGCTTCTGCAAAGCAAAATGTCAAGCGATGCAGAGTCACCTCGATGTGAGTAGCAAGAATTATGTTATCAACATACAACAACTCGTGGACAAAGTGAATCTAATGATCTAGGGTACAACTCGGGGACAAGATGAATCTGGTGCTTTAGAGTACAGCAACTTAGGGACAAAGTGAATTTGGTGATTAGTGGTACAACTAATGGACAAGGTGAATCTTGGTGTGCGCTTTTAGTCAGTTTAGGTTGAGTAAATTTCCATCAATACAAAGTATATATATATATATGCTATGTTTTCTTTGTCAGCGTCTGCCGTGACTCTCTGAAGTATCATAATATTGAAGAAAGTGAATAGAATTATTATGCAAGGAAATAAACTTGTTTCATACCATCATTGATTATTAGAATCATATATATATATTGATTATTGTAGTTAATCTGAAGTAGATATTATTTAAAATCATGAATGGTGACATGAGTGATCTTACTGTATTTCCTTTTCCTTAATGCATATCAAATTAGCGCCAGAGTAATGATGGTTACTGTAGCTAATCTGCAGCAGATATTATTTGAAAGCATGAATTATGATATGACTAATGAGTGACTTCTACGCTTTTCTTACTCTATGCCAAATTTACATCAAATTTCTTACTGCATATCAAATTTTTCTAATATATCAAATTAGCCAAATGTAATTACCTTGGTGTTTTGTTCATCCAGACAGATCATATTCAATAATAAAATATTAGAAAAACATTTATTCACATAAAGTACACCATCATCATCTTACATGCCGATTGGTACTACGGGAAATTGATATGTATGTAGGAGGCAAACATCAAAAAGATTATTCAAAATAAAAGTTTGGTTAGTTTGAAAAATGCAATCACTATAACCAAGCAACCAAATATCATCACTACAAATATTATCACTAACAAAATGGTGATTTCAAATTTAACTGGATCACATAATTATGCATAAAATGGTGATTTCAAATTTAACTGGATCACATAATTATGCATAAAAATATAATAATTAATAGTAATCAATAATAGTGATCGTTACAATATAAAATCATACATAATCGATAATACAAAGTCTAGATACAAAGATTTGTTACAGTTTAAAATTTCAATTACAATACATAATTCTCCATCATGTCCAGCAAAGATTGCTCTAATCATTCACACACACACACACACACACACTTTTAGACATAGATTTCATCTCGGAAAATTATGAAGAACTTGTAAGAGAGTTTGAGATACTATACATATACATATATATATATATATGCATATGGATATATTTATATATCACATAAGAAAGAAGAAATATACCCTGATAGAAAAAAAATGCAATAGCAAAGAAAGAATTGCTTGCTTCTTTATCCAATCCCTTGTGAAATCTACATTACATAAGTTAAATTTTTCTAAAACACAAATGCAAAACCCAATTCTTACATATTTTGAAAAATCAAACATATTAGCATTCTAAAGAAATGGAAATCAAACAACGAAACGGTGCTTTATAACGTAGCATCATGATGATAAATGATGATACATGGTACTTCGAAGTAAAACAATTATGATGATAACTAATATAATTGTAAAAGAAATATAAAGAAATGAGTGATCTGGAATGAAAGATAATTGTTTCCAAAGAAAGATAATTATAATTATTCCACCTTGCTATCACCTTCCGTATTACAAACTATCCAATTCTGAAATAGTTTCCCTGAAGATCCACGGAAACTGCTATCACTTTTCAATTCAATTTTGCTAATCGTAATAATGAAGTTGTATAATGATCAATGAAGTTATGTGATGATTATGTTAATATTGATATTATTAACAAATTAGCAGAAAATGTGTCTCAAACTACCGACAACTGTAGTTATTCAATATCTTGATCTTGACGGACAACTGCAGTAATACAGTCTCTATGCTAATCCTGACGAAATAAAAAAGAGATTGATCTTATTGCTGTGCTTGCCGTAAAGAGCAAAGTATCGCATCTCAAAAATCTAAACAGAGTTAAACCAAGAAGATTTATAAATTTCAGAATCCTAAATTGTTGAAAAAAAATTTTCTCACTCCCAAGTTGCCGCACATCTTATTTTATACAATAGTGAGAAGTGAATGAAGAAATCCAGAAAATTTAAGGGATTACTTTCAAATCTAAACGAGGTTGTGAAAGATTAGAGTTACAACAAAAAATAACTATGTTCAGTACAAACAGAAGCTAGTAAGAAGAAAAATGCATATACAAACTCCCAGAAAAAAGGATAATTGAAACAATACTTTTGTATAGATGGCATTGAAATTGCTATAAAACAGTGATTAAATCATACGATAAAATCATAAGATAAAATATCCATCAAAAAAATCAAATGAGTCTCTATTCCGTTCCGCTTAGAAGCATTCATAATTTGCCAGGCGTTGCAGCATTAAATGTCACTGATGATACCGGATAATCTTCCATATCTTCACTGCTGGACTACAAAAAAGGCAATTTACTGAACAAAACAGGCAATTAAGAAATGATGAAACACTGATATAATCAAATGGGCAATGGATTGGAAAATTTTAAAAAGGTTCGGAAAAATTGAAGCGAAATGAAATTTCGAAATTGTACAAAAAATGCTTTGCATAAATTATTTTTACAATGCAATATAACGACTGAAATGAAATTATTCAACATAAAAGATTAGAAATTGATAGCTATTGTTGTATTATTACATATGGAAGGGATTATCAATATACAGGTGTACCATCTCAATTTGGATGTGCATTTATATATAGAATCTTTAACAATTCCTAACATAAGTGATTCAGTAGTCTCTTTAAACTCTCATATACTAATTTCATTCAATAAGCTCTTTTTATTCATTTCTACAAAAAATGTCATTTTCCAACAAAATCATCTATTCTACTTCTTTGCTATGCAATCTGGGAAAGTTTGCTTTGCAATGATTGGATCTATTCGATTAATTGGGAGATGAAGATAATATATCAGCAATGAATGTGCGACTATTCTCTTTTACTAGAAGAAAATTTTCCATTTTTCAGAATTCGCAGAGGAATTACTGTCATCGATATGTATTTCATCTATCTATTCCATCAATGAGTAATATTACTAGTTTCATAGTTAAAACAGTACGCTTTCTATTTTTCAATAATATATCATTGGAAGAAATACCAACTGTCAATAAGAGTAATTTAAAAATAAAATAATGGACAATCTATTAATAAAATATAATAAGGCTTGAATCTCAAAATTATATCGTTCATTATAAAAAAAAATAAAAAATAAAAATATATCGTTCGTTTTAATAATAATTAATCCGGACAATAAAGAATAACTGAAGAAAGAGAATTCGATTCAAACTCTGAAACACTAAAACTCACACAGTTCTTCTTGAACTGACGATTTTGAGTTAATCCATCAAATCGCCGGTATGTATAATTTGAAAATTCTCCTCTATCGCCAAGCTGCTGCTTAGCTGTACCAATATCCGGTTTGTATTCAGCGGAAAAAAACGAATTATTAAAAATAATGAAAATGAAAACTGCTTCTGTGATATTTGATGTTTGAGAACTGAGCAAAAAAATAAGATAATAAACTTACGAATACGTAAATCAGCATCTGGAAATTCATCAAAATTTGAAGTATCATCGATGCTTTTCACATCCACACGGATGGGTGCCGGACACTTCCTGATATAGAAATATCAAATCAGAAAGCAGCAAACTATAATATAGCTCAGCTAGATTTCTCAGAAGCCTCGTCTTCTTAACTCTTTCACCGATTAGATTATCAGTAATTAGTCCAGAAGAACGGCAAAATCGACTTTAAAAAAAGAATCTGTTCTAAAAAATTTGCGACGAATTCAAAAGAAACAAGAAAAAGAAATTTAAGGATGGGTGCATAATTCGAATTTCCACTTCAAAAGTGTAAAATTGCAGCAGTGCTATCATGATATTTACCTGATATTGTTCCAATCGATTCCACGGAAAAACTGGCATGTCTTTAGCTCTTCAACACCATCAATATGACCCAAACGATGCTCCGGTTCTGAACAAAACTTCTTGATTGTCTGAAATATTTGTATATTTATTTTTCATTATTTGTCGCTTGGCATCCACTTGAGTAACCAATCACTCGGATCCTGTTCTAACCAATCAGTCTATCCGTAACAGATCTTACTATATGTTATATCGCTTCTGTTTATGCAATTCTTGGATAAGAAGACCATTTTTCACATTCTTATGATCAACAACTACGATGTATGTTATTCAGCTTACTGTTTTAGCATCTACAGAAATTGGCATTTCTGGCGGGAATAACAAGGTCTGTTTCCAGTTGATAACTTTTCGATATGTCTCTTGAGGCGTTTCAGAGCAAAATGGTGGATAACCTGCAAAATTACAACATGCCATATTGCCATATTAGGAAAATAAAAATTATTTTAAAACAAAAATTTGACCAATTTTTAAATAAAATATATGTGACACGAGAATTAGATCACAATCTTCTCTTGAAATTCAAGAATCGCATGTTTCCATATGTCAGTACTTCCATACAGATCAGTTTTTTTAAAAAAGATTTCTTGCATAACAAGCTTTTTATGCAATCAAATACCCACCAATAAGCATTTCATACATAATAACACCAAGAGACCACCAATCGCATGCTCTCGTATAACCGTTCGGTTGAAAAATTTCTGGTGCAATATAATCAGGTGTACCCACCGTTGAATAAGCCTGAGTGTTTAGTTTTTTAAATACTACAAAGTTTGACGAAATATCCACACGTCAGAATCAGGAAACTCAAATTATTCAAAAAAAAATTTAATATTACAGAGAGTTGAAAATTGTAGATTTTAAATTTGAAAAATGAACTGATAAAAAGATGATAAAAAAATTATCTAAAAATATTCAGCGTTAGGAAAAAATTATCTTGAAAAAAAAAATAATGTACAATTGCTCGTCTATTTCTCTTCCATGTTTCGGCTTTCCGTTTCGATCCAAAAGGCTTTGTCACAAAATCTTTTGGCAATTGACTTGGCCAATTTCGATAATATTCAGTTCTATGAGCTTTTTTTAAGCCTGTGCACAGTCCAAAATCCGACAGTTTTATATGTCCCTGAAAAAGTAATATCGACAAGTGTATCTGATGTAACATCAGAAAAGTTGCCATATGTTACACGTGAAAACTTTCACTATTATCAGAATCTTAGTGAAAGATTCGAATCTGTGAACGAAATTGTATATCTGACGGAAAACAAAGAATCACTGCTGTAGCTAGAAATAAATTTCTCAGGCAATTAGTATTATACTCCTCATTTAATTCGCAGTACTATTTAAATATGCTATACGTAAAATAAGTAAAAGAATGCATAAGTAAAATAAACCAACGTAAATACGAAATGTTTTTTTTTTTGAAATCTATCGCGAAAAACTTTCCAAAATTCCTCAAATAATTCTAAAACTGCAGTTGTTTAATGAAAATCGGAACTTACTTTTGAATCCAATAATAAATTATCTGGCTTAATATCACGATGAATAAAGTTTAAATTGTGTATTGCTTGTATTGCTAGTGCTGCTTCGGCAATGTAAAATTTAGTGGTATCTTCCGATAGCGTATCCTTTTTGATCAGTAGTGTCATCATGTCACCTAAAATAGTTTTACTCATAATTATTTAGTTACTTGGTATCTTTAACTAATTAACAATCTTCGGGAGTGCAGACAAATTTCTAACGGATAAATCAATGTTCAGTAATAATTCTTCTTTTACGAAAGTCTCTGGATAGATACTTTGTAAATTGAAGCTATGACCTAATTTTATGCATCCTCAATCACCTTCACTACCTTGCACAATGTGGTGAGCAGTTAGCTAGGATTTAGCCATATTTCTGTTTGGAAAACAATGGTGATTAAACAAAAAATTTAATAACTTTAATCAATTAATTTATCTCAATAAACTGAAGACCACGGGATATTCCCTGGATTTTCTCTTAACTTTTCTGCTCGTATCATTTCTTTACCACTTTTGATATCGTCATTGTGAAATTATTGAAATTATTGAAAATACTTGAAATTATTCTTATTAACCACAACTGACCGCCAGGTAAAAACTCCATTACTAAATACAAATTGAGTGGATCTTGAAATGAAAAATACATCTTTACAACCCATTCACAATCAGCCTCAGATAGTATATCACGCTCCGCACGAACATGAGCTGTCTGAAAATCGGAAACCGATTAATTAATGATTAAATTATTGAAATTTCTTTAAAATAAAAAGTAAAAAGTAAAATCCAAGAAAATCTTTTAAACAAAAAATCATTTGCGATAGTTGACTAAGTTCGTCATCAAATCACCTGCTCCTTTTCAAGCATTTCAGTTTTTCGTAAAATTTTCATCGCATAAACATGACCAGTGTCGATTTTTTGAACCAAACGCACCTGGAAGAAATCAAAGAAAAAATCGTCTTAAATTTCTTGTTGTAAATTAAATTTAGGTCGCTATCAATGATGCCATCCATCATGGGATGAAAAGCAGATGATTGATTCATATTTCATCATACTGCAATTATTGCTTTCTAGAATGGTTAACTGTAGAGGTGACAAAATAAGAAAGGCTAATTGTAGAGACGACAGCATGAAATGGCATAATATCTATGCATAACTTTAGAAAGAAATTCGTCCTTTAATTTAAAATTTATCTCCAATATATTATATTATTATTAAATCCTCCATCACTGGGTTGTAATATTAGAATTAATTTAAATTCAATTATTCACCAACTTCTCCAAAAGCTCCCCGACCAATTACTTTAAGGGATGTAAAATCGGCGACAGTTAATCGTGTCCTTTTTAAGCGTAGAAAATCTGTTTCTTTAGCCATATGTACTTGTCGACGTACCGCTTTTTCCGACTCTGAAAGACCTGAAAATCAAAACAGATTGCTTTGTAATTAATTAATGAGAAGTAATTAGAAGGTCAATTGTCAGCAATCATCCATTTATCCTATTTTCTATTAGAAGATACAACAGAAAATCTGTCAGTAATTTCGATATCATTTACTAATTATTTAATTTCGATATTTATTATTAGTGATTTCGATATTATTTTAAGATACATCAAAAAATCTGCCAGTAATTTCGAATTCGATATTATTTACTAATTTGATCAGTTAATATAGATCAGCTGATTTTTCCGATTTACCAAGTCTGTTCAAATGAGAAGCAAAACAAACAGTTAACTCCTTTCATATACTTCCATGTACAAATTAGGTAGTCAATTTGTATAAAACGAATAAATAAGCGAATAAACAAATAAGCAGTAGCATTAGTTACTGTGACAGTAAGAAGGTTTACACATGAATTGACCAAGTGACCAATTGACCAACCTTCAATTTCCATTTTTTCTTCCAATTTCTGCAGCCTTTTTTCTCGTTCATGACATTGAGCTAGTGCTTGAGCATAGCAATTCTCGATAAGTAATCGGGTACGGTTAGCACGTTCCAGGGTATACTGTGATATTCTTGTACTGCTAGTCCCAGCTGTCGTCGACGAGGTCATCTTCCGAGCAAAACACCCACTACACGGCCAACATAAATGATGATGCCCGGCCAAGACTTTTTTCAGCAGCGTGTCCAATGCTTCCTGAAAATTATCACTGCTTTCATATTCTTCATTTGTTTCATCTACTGGAAATGACAAATGTTTATTAGATAAAAATTTCCCGGTTTGTCAGGCAATCAAGAATGAACGACTCTTCAGAAACAAGAATTCCTGAGCTTCTCCTTGACATCGCTGAACAGTTATTAAATTTTATGTACAACAAACAATAGCTAGAATTCAACTGAAGCTTATTAATTAGGCCTATCACTAGCAAATAATTAAAAATATATAAAAGTAATAAACGATTGAAAACGTGAACAAATAAAGCCAAGAATAACTGTAACTTTAATAAAGCCAAGAATGAAACTGTAACTTCTGTTCCGCCTTTCCAACTGTTTGGCCAGCAGCTGGAAAGGGGGGGTCGAAGTTAATTTTTGGAATGTCCTGCAAATTTGCGAGACAACAGATCAGCACGATGATGGGAATTTAATGTAAGCATTACTGTAAAGCCAAGAATGAAACTGCAACTTCAAAAAGCCAAGAATGAAACTATAACTTGGAATAACTGTAACTTCAACAACTATCAATAAAAAGTTGTAATTGTATTAAGCTTAATTAAGCCAGAAGTTATCTAATTTATTGCAATATCTTTGATAAGTTTACACAGAGAGTCAAAATTCACTCAGATTAATGAGATGTCTCCATGCTTCTTAATTAGATACTAATTAACATAGCGTCAAAAAGTATTTGTGGAGTTAATAAAATTCAGTAAAACACACCCATACATTTCTATGTTAGCTTAGCTCCATTCGAACATCAATATTTACTTAGAGAATTTATGTCATCAGTGGAATACTTTGCATTTGCCATCAATTTAGAAAACAAAAAAAAAAACTTAGCTCAATTATAAATTTATATTTCAATGAATTTGCTAGCATTTCAACTTGTTATTAATTTATTATCATTTCAATTTGCTCTCGATCTGCTACCATTTCAATTTGCTACCAATTTGCTATCAATCTGCTACCATTTTAATTTGCTACTAATCTGCTATCATTTCAATTTGCTACCAATCTGTCACCATTTCAGCTTGCTATCAATTTGCTACCAATCTGCTACCATTTCAATTTGCTACCAATTTGTCACCATTTCAGCTTGCTATCAATTTGCCACCAATCTGCTACCATTTCAATTTGCTATCAATTTGCCACCAATCTGCTACCATTTCAATTTGCTACCAATTTGCTACCAATCTGCTACTAATCTGCTACCATTTCAATTTGCTACCAATCTGTCACCATTTCAGCTTGCTATCAATTTACTACTAATCTGCTACCACTTCAATTTGCTACCAATGTGCTAGTATTTCAGCTTGCTATCAATTTGCTACCAATGTGCTACCATTTCAATTTGCTACCATTTTAATTTGCTACTAATCTGCTACCATTTCAATTTGCTACCAATTTGCTACCAATCTGCTACCATTTCAATTTGCTACCAATGTGCTAGTATTTCAGCTTGCTATCAATTTGCTACCATTTCAACTTGGTATCAATTTGCTACCATTTCAACTTGCTATCAATTTGCTACCATTTCAACTTGGT